>JAACNH010004863.1:0-22480 GCA_019447015.1 Hymenochirus boettgeri | reverse complement strand
AATCATGTAGGGAGAATCTAGGAGGACTATGTGAAATCATGTAGGGATCATCTAGGAGGACTATGTGAAATCATGTAGGGAGAATCTAGGAGGACTGTGAAATCACGTAGGTAGAATCTAGGAGGACTATGTGAAATCATGTAGGGAGCATCTAGGAGGGGACATGTGAAATCATGTAGGGAGATATCGAGAGGACTATGTGAAATCACGTAGGGAGAATCTAGGAGAACTTGTGAAATCACGCAGGGAAAATCTAGGAGGACTATGTGAAATCATGTAGGGAGAATCTAGGAGGACTATGTGAAATCATGTTAAGGAGAATCTAGGAGGACTATGTGAAATCACGTAGGAAGAATCTAGGAGGACTATTTGAAATCACGTAGGGAGAATCTAGGAGGACTATGTGAATCATGTAGGGCATCTAGAGGACTATGTGAAATCAGTAGGGAGAATCTAGGAGGACTATGTGAAATCATGTAGGGGCATCTAGAGGACGTGAAATCATGTAGGAGCATCTAGGAGGACTATGTGAAATCATGTAGGGAGAATCTAGGAGGACTATGTGAAATCACGTAGGGAGAATCTAGGAGGACTATGTGAAATCATGTAGGGAGCATCTAGGAGGACTATGTGAAATCATGTGGAGCATCTAGGGATAGTGAATCATGTAGGAGCAAGCTTACTAGAGAGGACTATGGGAAAAACATTTTGATCACAAATTGATCACAGTGGGTCTCATTTACAGTGGAGGGTATCTCCACTGGTAAAATTATTATTTTGTATTCAGTTTTATTGAAGAACACAAGTAAAGGTGTTGAGTCTTACCTCCAGTTCTTCAATAAATGTGGCAGAGCCAGCAATGAAGATAACTTACCTGGTCTCTCGCTACTCTGCCATGTCCTCTGACAAGTCCCGACAGACTTACTATGCGATGTGCATGTTGTAAGCATCTGAATTCACCTGAAATAACAGATATCCACAAACATAATTAAAGATGATTTCTTAAGCTAGGTACAAACAATAACGATAAAGATCCCGATACCGTCGGATCCATGGATCGGGGCTTTATTGGCAGTATGTGAAGCTTCTTTCCCGAATGACCACGCGGACGCCAAACATTCAGATCGGCCTTGTGGCCGTTCGAGGAAGACCGAAAATTGTTGTATGTATGCTGTACAATGCTGTTAATACTGTGTATTGATGTGTATATCTGTGTATTTGATGTGTAAGCTGTGTATATATTGTTATGCTGTGTATATGATGTGTATATGATGTGTATATTGATGTGTATATGATGTGTATATGCTGTGACATGCGGTGTATATGCTGTGTATATGATGTGTATTATGATGTGTATATGAGTGTATATGATGTGTATATACTGTGTATTGATGTGTATATGCTGTGTATATGATGTGTATTCTGTGTATATGATGTGTATGATGTGTATGTGATGTGTATATGCTGTGTATATGCTGTTGTATATGCTGTGTATATGCTGTGTATATGTTGTGTATATACTGTGTATATGATGTGTATATACTGTGTATTTGATGTGTATATGCTGTGTATATGATGTGTATATGCTGTGTATATGATGTGTATATGAAATGTGTATATGATGTGTATATGATGTGTATAGCTGTTTACTGCTGTGTTATGCTGTGTATTGAGTGTATATATGTGTATATGGTGTGTATATGATGTGTATATGATGTGTATATGCTGTGATATGCTGTGTATGTGATGTGTATATGCTGTGTATATGCTGTGTATATGCTGTGTATATGCTGTGTATATGATGTGTATATGCTGTGTATTTGATGTGTATATGATGTGTATATGCTGTGTATATGCTGTGTGTATCTGTGTATTGATGTGTATATGCTGTGTATATGCTGTGTACATGCTGTGTATAGACGTGTAATGCTGTGTATATGCTGTGTATATGATGTGTATATTATGTGTATATGTTGTGTATATGCTGTGTAAATGATGTGTATATGCTGTGTATATGGTGTGTATATGATGTGTATATGATGTGTATATGCTGTGTATATGTTGTGTATATGCTGTGTATATTCTGTGTATATACTGTGTATTTGGTGTATATGCTGTTTATATGCGTGTATTCTGTGTATATGCTGTGTTTATGTGTGTATATGCTTGTATATGCTGTGTATATAATGTGTATATGCTGTGTATATGATGTGTATATGATGTGTATATGCTGTGTATATGTTGTGTATATGCTGTGTATATTCTGTGTATATACTGTGTATTTGGTGTATATGCTGTTTATATGCTGTGTATATTCTGTGTATATGCTGTGTTTATGTTGTGTATATGCTGTGTATATGCGTGTTATATGATGTGAAGGTTTAGAAGCTCTGTAAGCTCCCATGATTCCTTGGTATAGGTCATACTAAATAAAAGAGAAGCAGGTATGGTCTTGTTCCCCAGGGATTGAACTTTACTCATTAGGTTAGGACTGATGCTGGGATACTGCCTTGAAGTGGCGCATCACTGACGCAAGTTTGTACAAACTATGTAACTAAACGTATCCTTTTAACTTTAGTGCAGGTAATCACCCTTCGTTGCTTGCATACTTGTTCGTGATTATAATTAATTTATGCTTATTGTATAGTTGAGTGCTGGAGCTTCTGTGTAATGTATTAATTGCCGGTACTCCTTTGCACCGCGTCTGAAAGTAATTTAAAATAAAGGTTTGAGCTGCATATTCTTGTATTTGTAGATAATAAAGGGCAATACGGCTAAGCTCATTTTATATGCTTTGCTCCCTGGGTAAATTTATTCCCCCGCCCCTTTAAGGCAGTCCAGATAAAAAGAGTTTTAGAAGCTCTGTAAGCTCCCATGATTCCTTGGTATAGGTCATACTAAATAAAGAGAGAAGCAGGTATGGTCTTGTTCCCCCAGGATTGAACTTTACTCATTAGGTTAGGACTGATGCTGGGATACTGCCTTGAAGTGGCGCATCAGCTGATGCAAGTTTGTACAACTTGTAACTAAACGTATCCATTTTAACTTTAGTGCAGGTAATCACCCTTCGTTGCTTGCATACTTGTTCGTGATATCTAATTAATTTATGCTTATATGTATAGTTGAGTGCTGGAGACTTCTGTGTAATGTATTAATTGCCGGTACTCCTTTGCACGCATCTGAAAGTAATTTAAAATAAAGGTTGAGCTGCATTTCTTGTATTTGTAGATAATAAAGGAATACAGCTAAGCTCATTTTATATGCTTTGCTCCCTGGGTAAATTTATTCCCCCGCCCCTTTAAGGCAGTCCAGATAAAAAGAAGGTTTAGAAGCTCTGTAAGCTCCCATGATTCCTTGGTAGGTCATACTAAATAAAGAGAGAAGCAGGTATGGTCTTGTTCCCCCAGGGATTGAATTTACTCATTAGGTTAGGACTGATGCTGGGATACGCCTTGAAGTGGCGCATCAGCTGACGCAAGTTTGTACAAACTATGTAACTAAACGTATCCATTTTAACTTTAGTGCAGGTAATCACCCTTCGTTGCTTGCATACTTGTTCGTGATATCTAATTAATTTATGCTTATTATGTATAGTTGAGTGCTGGAGACTTCTGTGTAATGTATTAATTGCCGGTACTCCTTTGCCACCGCATCTGAAAGTAATTAAAATAAAGGTTTGAGCTGCTATTTTTGTATTTGTAGATAATAAAGGGCAATACAGCTAAGCTCGATTTTATATGCTTTGCTCCCTGGGTAAATTTATTCCCCGCCCCTTTAGGCAGTCCAGATAAAAAGAAGGTTTAGAAGCTCTGTAAGCTCCCATGATTCCTTGGTATAGCTGCGTATATGCTGCGTATATGCTGCGTATATGCTGCGTATATGCTGCGTATATGCTGCGTATATGCTGCGTATATGCTGCGTATATGCTGCGTATATGGTGCGTATATGCTATGTTATGATGCGTATATGCTATTTTTATGATGCGTATATGCTATTTTTATGATGCGATATCTTTTTTATGATGCGTAAGGTGCGATGGGAGAACCCTCGGGACTGTGTGTTCACTGATCTTTGAAAAATGACAGAATCTTGCAGATCCTGTCTGTCATCTTTCAAAAATCTTTACTGTGTGTACTCAGCTTTACTCTATTGCTATTTACACAGATACGTCAGATGATTTAGAAAACACCGGTAGCTGAACTTGATGAATATATATAGAAGGCTAATGAGCTATTTCTCTTTTTTATGTTCCTTAATAACTCCTTTGTGGTTTTCCCAGTGTGTAGAGATGCAGTTATCCTTTAAACTAAACACATTATTCCACACTGCATTACATTTTGTAGACTGTCAACATTTATTGATGTAATCTATAAGAGACAAAACCTATGTATGTTTTCCTGCTGGTTCTTTTCTTTGGGTTTTTCTCCAGCTACATTGTTCTACGGAATCAAGGATGGAAAACAGAGAACATGACATGATTCATGTTGACAAAGGCATCAAAATCTTACCAACCCTAACATTCCCAAATCAGATGAATTTTCGATCACATTTATTTGGCCTTCAAATTTTTTTAACCTTTCACAACCAGAAAAGGAAAGCAAATGAGATTATCCTAAAAATAATTGTTTTACTACATTATTATAAAAAAATCAATATATCAATTAGGCCTATGAAGTAGCATTTCCTATCTTTGCACAGTACTGGAATCAGACATTTTTATTGTGGGCGATTAATCTTTTTATGTTGTTCTTATGTATTAAAGGACAATTATACTCACCTCCCCCTCATTCCTTTCCCCTCACTCCTGCAAAGTACCCAGGGTGAGGACCTAAAACGCTAAGTTCTCACCTTTGGTACTTTACAAAAGTCCTGCACTACTTACTTGTAATCTTCCTCGTCGCTCCGGTCCGATCCTCCCCATTAGCACTTTGAGTGACAGGTCACGAGGCAGCCAATGGGAAGACGTGCTCTGCAAGGAGGCGTTTCTTCCCAGTGTCTGCCTCCCGGACTGTCACTGACAGTGCCAGTGGGGAGGATCGGACCGGAGCGACGAGGGAGATTACAAGTTAGAAAAACCCGCTGGGGAACGACATGATTGACCCATTTTTGTCAGTGTGTAGGAGCTGTTCCCAACCAGCCAGTGTGCTGACGAACGACTGTAGTCGGCATACAATTGGGCAATCAATATATTCCGGGATTGTAAAAATAAGTGTAAAACAACACTACCTGATGTAAAGTTAGTTAAGGGCTAGGACCACACTAGCGCGTTTCTAAATAACGGTTTGCTATCTGTTAGTGCGTGAGAAACGTGTGTCAACTAACACACTGTGTGCTCTGTATCCTGATTCAGAGGCATGTGATGCATGCGTTCCGATAACAAAATATTTGTGTCACAGTAATGCGCAACACTATTTATTAGTGTGGCCCCAGCCTAAGAGTGGGTTTTACACTCTTTTTACAGGTCATGTTTAGGAAATAGAGAAGTACACTTGATGCAATACCATTTAAGTTAAGTTTACTTATACTTTAGATTGGCCCTTAAAAGTGTTGCAGCAGTGGTCTTTACCTGACAGCACTCTTGTTATGGTAAAAAGTACTCTACTGCACCTGATATTGCATCTCCCACTTTAACTGTTGAACTGTGGCATCAGACATTGGCCGGGTTCCTACCTTTAAAACAAGCCATCAACCACCTCTCTACTTCTGCACACCCCAAGATATGAAGAAATCACTGATTAGAAGTTAGGGGGTGGGAGCTTCTAATCTGTGGTCACAATATTAGTTCCTCCTTCTAATCTGTGGTTGGCACATACTCAGTGCAGGAGAAATCAGGAAGAGATTGTTTCCCCTTTGCCCCTTAACTTCAGCCCCCTTGGCCTGTTCCATGCTACCCCTTCATGGCCCCTTCCACTTGTGGCTCAGTGTCCCCTCCCCCTCATGGGCTCGCATGGCTCCTCCCCTTGACAGTCCCCCATGGCCTCTTTTCAGCCCACAATGGCCCCTCCCATTCATGGACCCCATTGCTCCTCCCCTTGCAGCCCCCTTCCAAAAGGGGGGCTGTGGGGAGGAGGAGACACAGGAAGAGGGACTGCTACTGGTTTCAGAGCAGGAAGTGCAGGGGATCTGGTGATTCTGGATTTTTACACAATTTTTACGTAATTATGTAAATATAATGAAAGTAAATTGCAAAAATACTCTGGAAAGCGATTCCTGTCAATTTACCTAAAGTTGTTTTTGGACCACAGTTACCCTTTAAGCTCTTAGAGACAGGGCTGCAAGCGAATCCATGAATTAGTTGAAAAAAAGAAAAAAATATATATACAATATTGAATATTTAAAGCAGTACATTAAAGTATGTTTCTACAGATGTTATTAGAAAATAAGAAAAAGTTGAGGAATATATACAGTAGGAGATTCTGACAAACATTACCCTACGTAGGGTTGAGTTGAGATAAACTCACTGAGTCATTATAAGACTGAAATACTTTTATTTATCAATGAACAGCCTACCAAAGAAGTGCTTATTCCCACTGAAAAAATTAGCCAACAGTCGCATTCACTGATTACTGATTTCCATCTTTAAGTCATGTTAACCTGTTTGGGGCAATGTAGCAAGGTTTACCGTGACTTTAAGATTGGTATTGTGGAAGGTGTGGCAGTTTGTGAAACACCTGCATGCAACACCCGCCAACAGCTTTTGCCCCGACTTTAACGTCTTTTTAACGGTGTGCTGTTCATCTAAATTAGAGATGGCCGTAATTTCATGATAAACCAGTTTTCTGAGAGTCATTAGAAGAAAAACAGAAGAAGACATAAGAATTTGCTGTAAATGTTAATGTGACGGCGCTGATACAGCACACTGGAGATTTAATTGCATTAATTGTTAAGCGATTTTTTTTTTCAAGATAAAAAGATAAACTCACGTAATGTTTCTTTCCCAAACTTCGTCTTTTTTATGTCACATAATCAATAGATAGAAGAAAGCGCCATTTGATTTCGTTTAAATGACTTCCAGGCTATTTTCTTTTTTTATGTTGTATAACAAGGAATTGAAGGGTATAATACTAAAAACTTAATGCTATAGTGCTAATGTGGCTTTAAATCACGTCAGCAGCAATCACTGCATTATAATTAACAATTTTATTGAACCAGCAATAAAATGAACATCGCTTTTCTTCTTAAAGCAGCCGAATAAAATGGCTATAAATACATAAGCCGGACAAATTGCAGAGTAATAGAAATTTTCTTAAGATTTATGGCGTGTAGAAAGATAGATGTGCTATTAGCCTGCGCTCTATACTCGACAAGTTCTTTACAAAGACTTAGTTACCACGTGTGTCAGAGTTCAGCATTCTAAGTGCCTTAGCCGTATCCGATTCATGGCTGTTATTGAGAAAACACTCATTCAGGTACTTTTTTTAAATGGTGTATACACACGCCAAATGCAAATTGCTCATGCCAGGGAGATGCTAAAATATTAAATGATCCACGATATGGCTTTTATTTGTCATCCATTGTATTGATCTCCAAAGACTTTCATGAAGAGATAGAATGGTTAGAGTCCATTTTTATGAAAGTGCTTTCTAGTCCCTGAGGTCAGTCTTAAATGTAAAAAAATCCGTTTTTAGAAAAGAGAATTCCTTATTCAGAGATGTTAAACTGCAGCCCTCTAATCTCATCCTCAGGATAGATCTCAGATTGTTCCACACCCCCTTCTGCTGCTCTTGAATCTTTTAATCCCATGACCCAGTCAAGGTCAGACGCCTACCCTATACTAACCCACATATTTAATGCCTCCTTTTCCTCTGGTATTTTACCTTCCTCATTTAAACATGCCATGAAAAACCCATAATCAAGAAAGCCCCCCTTGACCCTATTGTCTTGCTAACTACCACCCTGTCTCTGTAGCCTCTAAGCTACTGGAATGTCTTCTCCTGTATCACTAATTATCTTCATTCTCATAACTTTCTGGACCTCTTGCAGTCAGGGTTTCGCCCTGCACACTCCAAGGAAATGGTTCTGTGCAAAGTTGTGAATGTCCTTCAGACTGCCAGAGCCAGGGTCACTTTTCTATTCTCATCCTTCTCAACCTCTCCTCTGCTTTCGACACAGTGTGCATTTCTCTCCTAATGCACACTTCTTGGGCATCTGGATGAAACAGCATCCTGGCTACGTTTCTACCCCTCTAACCTAGTCTGTGTCATATAATAATAAATCATCCTCACGGTTTCCCTGGGAGATGTCATCAGCTCATTTCGTTGTAACTACCATCTGTATTCCGATGATCTCATACATATGCACACTAAGTCCTGACACCCAATCACTCATCTCCGACAGTCTCTTCATGGATGGCGCCCGAAAGTAATCATTTCCCCACCTAAACCTGGTCTTTTCCAACTTTTTCTGTTTCTGTGGACACACCCCCACATCTGTAGCTTTTTTTCTCTGTAATCTGCAAAGATCTGTAGATTCCTCTCTCTTCCGACTACTGCTATGCTTATCCATGCTCTCATCCTATCATGCCTGGACTATTGTATCTTTCTGCTTCCTGGTCTCCCTGCTCACTTTCAGTTGATACTTAACGCATTGTCTCGCTCTCTAACAATCGGGAAATTAAATCTCCTCTGTGCCTCACATATACCTGGCTCCCCATTAAACAATGCATTATCTACAAAATCCTTCTCTTAACATTGAAATCCCTTCACTTTGCTGCTCCTTCTTATTTTCTTCTCATGTGCCCCATACCCTCCACTCACACAGAACCATCTCTTATGCACCCCCTCCACACACACACACACACTCAAACTGCCTCCTCTCACCTAACCTTTTTCTCTTGTGGCTCTATTCCCATCTCTCTTCCTCAAGAATAAAGTTTAAATCCAACCTCTCGTTCTAGCTATCCGAGCACAGCACAACATAAGACTGCTGACAACGCACCATTTATTACTATAGCACTTCCACCGTTTCCAATGTATCTGTATTTTACCACCTAATTAGACTGTAAGCTCTATGGGACAGGTACCTCTTTCCTCATGTTATATTGTTCAAGCACTTGCATATTTCATGATGCTCATAGATTGTAAGCTCTATGGGGCAGGGACCTCCTTTCCCTTGTGGCAAAGCTCTAGCATTTCCATTTATATATTTATATATTTATGTACTGAACTATCTAGTATTTGTTCCCCTTGTATGACTTTATTGTATTTTGTTATTGTACAGCCCTGCGTCCCCAAGTGTCGCTTTAAAATAAACTATACAACATAATTATTTATATATTTATGTATTTATTTATTGTCCCCCTTGTACGGCTTTTTGTATTCTAATATTGTACAGCTCTGCGTCCCCAAGTGATGCTATATAAAGAACAATACATACTTAAGAAACCTAAATGAGTTACAGTGATGTAGCCCAGACTAATTTAGCCCAGTTAATTCTAGCATTTCCTTGAGATACTTTACTTTAGAATTTTTAATGAGTTAATATTAATGATGAAGTAAGGAAATCTCAAAGAAGGTTTAGGAGATCCCTCTTTAGTCCACAACATTTATAAGTTAAAAATACCTCTACAGTACTTACTATGTACATTTCTGAGATCTTTAGTTGTATATGGGGACAAGGGTCACCAGCCATGGAGGAATATGAAGACCAATGAGAGAACCATAAACAAAAAACCTATTCTTTACCTTTAACCCTTCAATTTGCTTTTAAATGTATCAATGTAGCTGTTCGGGATCAATAGAATCTCCTGAACTTTCTTTGTTTAACAATTAATAGTCAATACATATCGGTTGTTTCAATTAGATCAACTGTACTTGAAATGTAGTTCTTGAGACGTTTCGCTAGTCATCCGACTGGCTTTCTCAATTCAGAATGACTTGTACAAGAATCTGTGGCAATTATGTACCCTGGAAACTCCAATTAGCATATCACAGCCAGGTGTTAAGGGTGTGATTAGATAGTGGCTAAGAGGTGTTATAGGAACGCCCAGAGTAAGGTGTTAAAACAGCATTGTACATGGCAGACAGTTGGTGTCGAACCCCCCCACCTCTATTTAGGCTTGGTTTCTTTATTTTCACATAAATGGCCTCCTTAACACCTCTCTTGAACCAGTCACTTTTCCTTCGCCAGTATGTTAACATTACAATCTTCAAAGGTATGTCCTTTATCCTTAAGATGCAGATACACGGCTGAGTCCTGACCCGAGGAATTGGCTCTTCTGTGCTGGGCCTACGTTGATGCAGTTGCTGTTTGGTCTCCCCCACATACAAATCAGAGCATTCTTCACTGCACTGCACTGCATATATGATGTCGCTTTTCTTGTGTTTTGGTATTGGGTCTTTCGGATGTACCAATTGCTGCCTCAGTGTGTTGTTCGGTTTAAGCAGACAGGGATACGATGTTTTTTGAAAATTCTTCTTAATTCTCGGAGACCCCTGCTACATATGGGATGACCATGTTCTTCCTCCTGTCTTGCTTTTCCCCTTCACTGTTGGTATTCGTGTTCTTTTCTTTCCTTCTACTTCTTTTGACAAAGGCCCAGTCTGGATATCCACAGTTTTAAGGGCTCCTCTGAGTGTTTCATTTCTTTAGCCTTCGCCTCTGGGCTAGTGGGGATGTTCTCGCTCTGTGTGGCAGGGTTCTGATGACCCCCGCTTGTGTCTAAAGGGTGGTGGGAGTCAAACATCAAACTGATCTGTGTGTGTTGGTTTTCTGTAAACCTCTACTTCCAGTTTACCATTTTCCTTAACTTCTACCAAGCAGTCCAAGAAAGCCAGTTTGTTGTTTTGTACCTCTTCCCTTGTGAATTTATGTTTTGGTCCACCGCATAATGTGTTCTGTGAAAGCTTGTACTTCCTTCTGGTGGATTTTAACCCAGGTGTCATCAACATATCTGAACCAGTTGGCTGGGTGCTATGCCCTTAAAGGTATTAAGCGCCTGTGTTTCTACCTCCTCCATGTAAAGGTTGGCCACAATGGTGAAACTGGAGATCCCATAGCACATCCATGTTTTTGCTTATAGAACTTATCCCTGTATTTGAAAAGGTGGTATTCAGGCACAAGTCCAACAAGGAACACCCTGTTCTGGGTTGAGATCAGTTCTGCTGGTAAGAGTGCTGTCTTGGCCCAGCCGTTTGGTGGGGGGTGTTCGACACCAACTGTCTGCCATGTACATGCTGTTTAACACCTTACTCTGGGCGTTCCTATAACACCTCTTAGCCACTATCTAATCACACCCTTAACACCTGGCAGTGATATGCTAATTGGGATTTTCCAGGGTACATATTGCCACAGATTCTTGTACAAGTCATTCTGAATTGAAAAGCCAGTCGGATGACTAGCGAAACGTCTTCAAGAACTACATTTCAAGTACAGTTGATCTAATTGAATACAACAGATATACCATGACCTGGATGAATGAGAACCTTCACAAGCAATAGTCAATACCATTATTCCTTCAAAATATTAATATGAAATAAAGCAGAAGATGTAAATAAATCAATATAATTTTTTTTTCACCTATACTTAAAGGACTCTTTTCATTTCTACGATTATATGGCAGTGAAGTAGGAAATTGAGAATCTCCATAACATTAAGTGATTTCCTGGATTCATTTCTTCTTATATAAAAGCGGGAAAGGAATTCTTCCAGTAATGAATTATGAAAGAACCACCTTGTCTATATTACCCATAAACAAAAAATGGTGGATATCTCTCATTGTCCAGACATTGAATGAAATTATTGTTGTCTCAATGAAAATTTAAATCCTCTTTATTGTTCATCTTCAGGATTTTCAACTAAGTTATATTTACTCTTCACAGACATTAAATTACAATTTATATTATTAATTATATATTAATTATTAATTATATTATTTTATTCTAATTAAACAGGGCCAAAAAAAAAAGAGAAATACAGAGAAGATGTATTGTTTAATGGTCTCCATAACCTATGTTGCCCTAAATAACACTTATCATTTAATCCAAATCTAGCTAAAACATGACAGATAAAATTTAGATATATATTTCCTTATTAGCTTAGAAAATGTCCAGGAAGGAACAAAGACAAATTGTATCCTGGTAGAAACTGTGAAATAATATGTACAAGACAGAATTCTAACAAAAAAACACTTCTTAGTTGAATTAGTATCTGTAATCTCCAAGGATTTGTATCTGTTCCAAACCTCCCTGTGTCCATATCACAGAGCTCTGGATTTGAAAGCCATTACTAACCCCCTGATTCATTTATTACTCTATCTGATTTTTTCACAGTGTGCCTGCTTATATGCAATTGATCTGTCTTAATGCACCATAAATTAATACAAAATAGAGGAAGCCTGGATCCTGAACCCAAATGGAAATTGCCATTATTCATTAGCAGTGTTTGATTCTCTTCTTCTATTGTGCTTAATTTCTCAATTCTCAGTTCTAAACACATAAAAATGTTGGCTTTGAAGTTGTATTATTGCAAATAGCTAAAATATGCTAAAATAGTGAGTGATTAGACATAGACTAGAACCGAACTCGAGTTCAACCCCAACTTTCAACTCAGACTTTTAGATTCAGTAACACTCGAATGTAGTGCTCAATTTCGGTAACCTTAAATGTATCCTTCGATTTCGGTAACTCTTAAATGTATCGTTCGATTTCGGTACCCTCGAATGTATCCTTCGATTTCGGTAAGCCTTGAATGTATCGTTCCATAAGCCTTGATGTAGCCTTTCAATTTCAGTAACCCTCGAATTGGCCATAACCTTGCGAAATCTGACAATTGCCCGATCATGGAGAAAGTTATTTGTTAAAAAACTTTGGTGATATGTAGTGTTTACCCAACCATGTCCCAGGTGCCAGAGCCATTTACAGTAAGTTACCATTGTTAATTATCTGTAGTTACTAGAACTTTTCAAACTATGTGCTCCCATTGACTTTAATAGGGTCGTTTTCAAACTATAGAACATTAAATATTTACTAAGTTCTATAGTTTCGTAAAGGAAACAAACTTTAGGAAGTTTGGCCATCTCTATAGTAATCGCAATTAGACATAGACCAAACCAGTTTGATCTGAGCTTTATATTTCGGACAAACTCAAACTCTTCCGAACTAGCTGAACTACGAACGTTTGTTTTTTCAACCTCACAACTTATTTTCAATAATTATTGAAAATTTGATAATTCTCAATTGGTAGCCCTCAAATGTATCCTTTAATTTCGGTAACCCTCAAATGTATCATTTGATATCAGTAACCCTCGAATATAGTCTTTGAATTCAGTAACTCTCTAATGTATCCTTGTGAAGGTTCTCATTCATCCAGGTCATGGTATATCTGTTGTATTCAATTAGATCAACTGGACATGAAATGTAGTTTCAAGAACTACATTTCAGGTCCAGTTGATCTAATTGAATCAAACAATATCTCTAATGTATCGTTCGGTAACCCTCGAATGTAGCATGTATAACTCGCCATTGCCCAATGGTTGGGGAAGGAAGCGTTTAAACAAGTTTTGGTAATATGTACGTGTTCCCCAGACCATTTCCCAGGTGCCAGAGCCATTTACAGTAAGTTACCATTGATATTTTTTTGTATTTAATGCAAACTTTCAAACTTTTCTCCCCATTGTCTTTAATGGGTTCATTTTACTGAATTTTGGAAGTTCAAAACGAACCAAACTTCCAAACTTCAGGAAGTTCAGACATTTCATCACAATCTGTCCTTCAAACTGTATCTGCATTACATTGTATCTGTGTCATATGATAAAAATGTCACACTCACTTACTTACGTCATTGCACCCACCCCATTACCGCCTTCCTTCCCTTTATGTCAGATTTTCTGAAAATGCAGTATAAATTATATATATATAATATATATAATAATATATTATATATAATATATTTATATAACGTCACTGGAAGGAGCCCTCGTGGACTTGTAACTTTTAGAACAACATTTATTTGTGCTCAACGCGTTCGGCTATAGATCTAGCGGTCCTCAGGATGTTTCCACAAACAAGTAAGTGCAAATTTAACAACTCTGTTCACCCGCCCCCTTCACAATCCACTTCCCCTTTGCAACCATTAACCCTGTGCTGATCCTTGCTCACCAATTGTAACTCGATAATTCATATAAATAATGTGCTTAGTGCCTATTACAGTGCTATCCGTGCATATACTAAACAAAGTGTCAATTGATAAAAGTTATTAACAAGTTAAAATCTATTAGAAACATTGTGTTTCATACCAATCTTTGTAAACATACTTTCTTAAAAAACTCAAGTCAATTGGCTGTGATCATAATAATAATAACAATATCTAGAAACAGTCTACACAATAATACCTTAGTCATAAACCAACTATCTAACCATATGGCAACATTATAATATTATAAAACATTCTAAAACATTGGCTAAACAGCAGATAATACTCCACAAATCATCGTATCGGGTCCAGCTGGATACAAGATGAGAAGTGGAAGGAAAATCATACATGATTCCAAACATTTTTAACAAATCAATAACTGCAAAGTGGGATGTGCGTAATTATTCAGCCCCCTGAGTCAATACTTTGTAGAACCACCTTTTGCTGTAATTACAGCTGCCAGTCTTTTAGGGTAT
Source organism: Hymenochirus boettgeri (assembly GCA_019447015.1). Taxonomy (NCBI): domain Eukaryota; kingdom Metazoa; phylum Chordata; class Amphibia; order Anura; family Pipidae; genus Hymenochirus; species Hymenochirus boettgeri. Next base: position 7,874 of record JAACNH010004863.1, on the reverse strand, counting down.
GTCTCTACCAGCTTTGACATCTAGAGACTGAAATCCTTGCCCATTCTTCTTTGTAAGACAGCTCCAGTAAAGTCAGATTAGATGGACAGCGTTTGTAACAGCAGTTTTCAGATCTTACCACAGATTGTCCTGCTGGACAATCATTATCATTGTCTTGCTGGAAGGTGAACCCCGGCTCAAGTCTTTTGCTGACTCCAAGAGGTTTTCTTCCAAGATGCCCTGTATTTGGCTCCATCCATCTTCCCATCAACTCGGACCAGTTTCCCTGACCCTGCTGTAGAGAAGCACCCCCAGAGCATGATGCTGCCACCACCATATTTGACAGTGGGGATGGTGTGTTCTGAGTGATGTGCAGTGTAATTTTCGCGCGCCATAGCATTTTGCATTTTGGCCAAAAAGTTCCATTTTGGTCTCATCTGACAGAGCACCTTCTTCCACATGTTTACTGTGTCCCTCACATGGCTTATGGCAAACTGCAAATGGGACATATTTGTGCAGTGCACGACTAATAGTTGTCCTATGGACAGATTCCCCCACCTGAGCTGTAAATCCTGCAGCTCGTCCAGAGTCACCATGGCTCTTGACTTCATTTCTGATCAGCGCTCTCCTTGTTCGGCCTGTGAGTTTAGGTGGAAGGCCTTGTCTTGTAGGTTTACAGTTGTGCCATACTCCTTCCATTACAGTGCTCCGTGGGATTTTCAAGGCTTTGGAAATCTTTTTGTAGCCTAAGCCTGTTTTAAATTTCTCAATAACTTTATCCCTGAGCTGTCTGGTGTGTTCTTTGGACTTATGGTGTTGCTGCTCCCAAGATTCTCTTAGACAACCTCGAGGCAGCTGTATTTGTACCGACATTAGATTACACACAGGTCCTCTTATTTAGTCATTAGCACTCATCAGGCAATGTCTATGGGAAACTGACTGCACCAGACCAAAGGGGGCTGAATAATTACGCACACCCCCTTTGCAGTTATTGATTTGTTAAAATGTTTGGAATCATGTATGATTTTCGTTCCACTTCTCACGTGTACATCACTTGTATTGGTCTTTCACGTGGAATTCCAATAAAATTGATTCATGTTTGTGGCAGTAATGTGAGAAAATGTTGAAAACTTCAAGAGGGCCGAATACTTTTGCCAACCACGTATATATTACAGAAACCTGTTCTATAGTATGTTCAAGGACTGACCTTATAGTAGTAATCAACATGGATTTATGAGGAACGATCTTGTCAAACAAAATTGCTTAGCTTTTATGAGGAAGGATGTGAATAAGAATTTGGACTCTGGCATAGCAGTAGATGTGGTATACTTAGATTTTGCTAAGGCTTTTGATACAGCCCCATTGGCGACTTATAAGCTAAGGTCTGTTGCTGTAGTGGCACATTCACACATGGATAGAAAATGTTTTATGTATCAGATGCAAAGAGTTGTTAATGGGTCTTCATAAATATGGACGTTTTATTGCATCACAGGGTTCGGTATTGGGGTAATTTCTATTAATGTTTATTAATAATTTGGAAGTAGGTATTGTCAGCAAGGTCTCTGTGTTGCAAAACAGGCAAAAAATACTGTCAACCATTAAAAGCTACATATGATGTGCAATTGTAGCATGCCGACCGTTAATGTTATAAATGTAAGGTTTACATTTGGCAACATTTTGGGCTTAAAATCCTTGTGCTCTTATTTTATAAATGGCCCTGTGTAAGTAAATCTCTGTTGGAAAAGGATCTTTATGGATAACAAATTTAATTGTAGCAAGCTGCCAGACAGCAACAGCTACAGCCAGCAAGACATTGTCTCGTATAAAAAGGGGTATGGATTCAAGGGAGAAGAGTATTATTTCTCCCTATTAAAAACATTGGTAAGCCACATTTGGAATATCATTGCACTTTTGGAATCCTGTATACAAAGGACATCTTGAAAATAAAAAAGGGTTCAGAGAGGGCAACTAAATTAATAGGGACTGGGGGAGCTTGAATATTAAGACAGATGGATGAGCTTACCTTATGTAAACTAGAGAAAAGAGTCTGCATGGACTTGAATCCTCCTTGACACTCTCTCTTGAACCAGTCATGCTCCCTTGGCAATATGTTAACATTATAATCTTACAGTTATGTCCTTTTTCGTTAAGAGGTAGGTAACACAGCGTAGACTCCTGACCCAAGGAATTATCTCTTCTGTGCTGTGGCCATATGTTGGTTCAGTTGCTGTTTGGTCTCCGCCACATAAAAATCAGAGCACTCTTCACCGTACTTCACTGTATATATGATGTCACTAATGACTGGTTCAAGAGAGGTGTCAAGGAGGCCATTTATGTGAAAATAAAGTAACCAAGGCTGAATAGAGGTGGGGGTGGGTCGACATTAACTGTCTGCCAGTACAATGCTGTTTTGACACCTTACCCTGGCAGTTCCAATCACGCCTTGCATTCATAATGTCCTAACACCTGGCTGTGTGTATGCTAATGGGACTTTCCCGGGTACATATTGCCAACAGATTATTGTACAAGTCATTCTGAATTGAGAAAACCAGTCGGATGACTAGGAAATGTCTTCAAGAAAAAACTTTAAGTCCAGTTGATCTAACTGAATACAACGATTCCATGACCTGGATGATGAATTTACAGATATACCATGAACCTGGATGAATGAATATTACAATATACCATGGTCTGGATGGATGAATATTACAGCTATACCATACCTGGATGGATGAATATTACAGAATTACCGACGCTGGATAATGAATATTACAATCTTACCTGACCTGGATGGAGAATTTACAGATTACCATGACCTGGATGGATGAATATTACAGATATACCATGACCTGATAGAATTAAATCATCCATGATATACCATACTGGATGGATGATATTACAGATATACCATGACCTGGATGGATGAATATTACAGATATACCATGACCTGGATGGATGAATATTACAGATATACGATGTCCTGGATATGTATATAAGAATACATGACCTGGATGGGGATGATATATACAGATATATCAGGACCTGGATGGATGAATATTACAGATATACCATGACCTGGATGAATGAATATTACAGTTACCATGACCTGGATGCATGAATATTACAGGTATACCATGACCTAATTGATAATAAACCAGACCTGGATGAGAATATACGGTATACCGTGACCTGGATGAATGAATATACAGATATAACGTGACCGGATGGATGATTAAGTTACACTAGACCTGGATGAATGAATTTACAGATAACCATGACCTGATGGATGAATATTACAGTATACCCATTACCTGGATGAATGAATATTACAGATATACCGTGACCTGATGAATGAATATTACATTACCATGACTGATAAATGAATATTACAGATATACCATGACCTGGATGGATGGATATTACAGATATACCATGACCTGAAGGATGAATATTACAGATATACCATGACCTGGATGGATGAATATTACATATATACCATGACCTGGATGAATGAATATTACAGATTAACGTGACCTGGATGAATGAAATATACGAATACCATGACCTGGATGGATGAATTCCAGATATACCATGACCTGGATGGTGAATATTACAGACATCCCATGACCTGGATATGAATATTAGATATAACGGACCTGATGGATGAATATTACAGATATACCATGACCTGGATGGAAGATATTACAGATATACCGTGACCTGTATGAATGAATATTACAGATATAATGTGACCTGGATGGAGGAATATTACAGATATACTATGACCTGGATGAATGAAAATATTACAGATATACCATCCTTGATGAATATTTACGATATACCGGACCTGGATGAATGATATTAAATATCATACCTGGATAATGATACTATACATGACCTGGATGGTAATAATTTACAGATTATACCATGACCTGGATGAGTGAATATTCGATATACCCATGACCTGGATGGATGAATATTACAGATATACCAGGACTTGGATGAATGAATATTACAGATATACATGACCTGGATGGATGAATATTACAGATATACCATGACCTGGATGGATGAATATTACAGAATACGTGACCTGGATGGATAATTACAGATAACCATGACCTGGATAGAATATTACAGATATACCATGATCTGGATGGATGAATATTACAGATATACCATGACCTGGATGGATGAATATTACAGATATACCATGACCTGGATGAATGAATATTACAGATATAACGTGACCTGGATGGATGAATATTACAGATATACCATGACCTGGATGAATGAATATTACAGATATAACCGTGACTGGATGAATGATATTACAGATAATCCATGACCTGGATAAAGAATATTACAGATATATACCATGACCTGATGGATGAATATTACCAATATACCATGACCTGGATGGATGAATATTACAGAATACCATGACCTGGATGGATGAATTATACGGATATACCATACCTGGATGGATGAATATTACAGATATACCATGACCTGGATGGATGAATATTACAGATATACCATGACCTGGATGGATGAATATTACAGATATACCATGACCTGGATGGATGATATTAGATATACTGCCTGGGATGAATATTACAGATATACACATGACCTGGATGGATGAATATTACAGATATACCATGACCTGATGATGAATATTACATGATATCCATGACCTGGATGAATGAATATTACAGATATACCATGACCTGGATGAATGAATATTACAGATATATCATGACCTGATGATGAATTAGATATACCATCTGGATGGATGATATTCCAGATTACCATGACCTGAATGGATAAAGAATATTACAGATATACCATGACCTGATGGATGAATATTACAGAATACCATACTGGATGGATGATATTACAGATATACAGACCTGGATGGATGAATTTACAGATATACCATGGACCTGGTGGATGAATTACAGATATACCATGACCTGGATGAATGAATATTACAGATATTACAGTGACCTGGATGAATGAATATTACAGATATACCATGACCGGGTGAATGAATATTACAGATATACCATGACCTGGGATGGATGATATTACAGATAGACTGTGACCTGGATGAATGAATATTACAGATAACGCATGACCTGGATAATGAATATTACAGATAGACCGGACCGGGATGAATGAATATTACAGATATACCATGACCTGGAGAATGAATATTAACAGATTACCATGACCTGGATGAATGAATCTTCCAGATATACCATGACCTGGATGAATGATTATTACAATAGACGCGCTGTACTGATAGAACAATGCCATACCTTACAATGTATACAGATAACCATGACCTGGATGATGCTATTACAGATATACCTGACTGGTGATAATCTGACAGAATACTGACCTGATGGATGAATATTCAGATATACCATGACCTGAATAGATAATATTACAGATATCCATGCCTGGATGGATGAAGCCTCACAGCATAAATTAAAACCCAAACTAGGGAAGGGTAAGCAGCAGCAATACACATAGCAGTGAATAATAGCATGTTTGAATATGTGGTACTTTGTGGCAGTTTTCTACAGTTGAGAATATGACAAGCATTTCCACTTCTCAACAAAAGCTATATTATCACATTCCGTAATGCAAAATAAATCCAACTTGGAAAACCCTGCAGACCTTGCGATACTCCACAGCCACTGTTACGTTAATCGATGTTTCATTCTTCCATGACGTTTACAACACATTTAAACTTAATGTAACGAGCATCACTATGTTTGTATCTTCCTTTGCTGATGGGTGAAGGGAGGGGGTGTTTAAAGTGAAACTTACTGCAGAACTGTGAGATTTTACTGACATACAAAGACAAATTATACATTTTATTTGCAGTTTCTAATGGATGACAACATTTCTTTATTAAAGCCATGTCCACCCCAAAAACTAAAATTTGCCCCACTGCGGCCCCCCTGTAGTGTAAAAATCCTTACTTTACTCTACAGGGACCCAAGATATGGAAGGTGTGTCAGGACACTGACTGTGGGAGGGGCAGAGAGTAAACAGTTACAACATAGTATAAAGTCTTAGTCTTAGTAAATATTAGTCTGTGGAGTTCAAAATATGCTCATTTAATGCTGACTGTACTTGCATGTTTTGTAGTTATCTTGGCTGTGTATCCATATGGAAATCACAGGCTTAGATCACAGCAGATCACAGCCCTACTATTGCTTGTCCCATTTTGTAGAATGAGAGTGTATACTTCCCAATAGATGAAGGTCCCTTATTTCCAATATAATTGGTTAATAAACTGCATCATTGAAACAAGGCTATTGGCTGTTCTACAATATTACAACAGTACATAATATTTGCTGTCGTATCCTCTTATTAATAAGCAGTAATATAGGTAGTGCAGATGTTACAATGTCTCCAGCTGTGGTTATGCCCCCTTCCCAACAGAACAAGCTATTCTCCCTTCAGCCTCTAGTCCATTCCTTATGGTACAGGTCTGACTTTCAAGCCTCTCGGTTGTTAATCATTGGGCTCGGTGCCAAATATTAATGGATTTCAAAGAGCAGCTGTGAAAAAAAAAGCATCGCTTGAGTTTTATCCTTTGACAAGCACCGCCGCATGTAAATGAAATAATATTTTTAATGTTAACAACCACATCGTAAACTTTTGCATGCAACAACGAAAAGTACCGAAAGCGAGATCTTGCCGATTTCAAAGGCACGCTATTAATCACATTATTATCATGGTATATTGATTTTTTGTGTAGTCTTGCTCGTAACTTTTTTTTCACTATGTAGGAGGGGACTTTTTTTTTCTTGAAGATAAAGGTTTTAGGTCCCAATTAACATGATGTAAAACAATCTTACACGGGGACTCTCTTCCATGGGGACATTGTGCCTCATTATTTGAAGGTGGTAAGAGTTCATTTTTTTATTCTTTTAATAGTTCTCTATTAGTCCCCTGGAGACAATACCAATGAACTGTATTGTTGTACTGGCCGAAGGGTTATGTGATTATGTAAAGGGTTATGTATCACCACAAATCAGTTGACAGCATGATCCAGAACTTTATTATTAACTTAGGGTATATTATAAAGGCATTGTATGGCTAATAGCAATACTGCACTTTAAGGAAATTTTATGATCACTATAGTAATTAGGCAATGCGCTATACAATGCTATTGCATGGTATGTAGATTGTAGTGGAGTTGTTGATACCGTTGGTTAGTGAATATGGCCCTTAGATTTTAGATTGGGAAAAAATGCCTAAAACAATTAACCTCCCTCTGCCCTTGTCCGTTTAAAGGTGGTAAAATCAGTTTTACCTTTTGTTTGGATCATGGTTTGAGGACTGGGTAGTTTTTTGAACGGCGAGGAAACATTTGGAGAGTAAGAACGCACTGTATGATGAGTTTTTTAAGACTGACATGACCATTGGCGGAAGCCTGTCTTGAATTTCCGGGTACAAAACCAAAGCAAAAAAACAGCCATAAATTTGAATGATGTGGTCAAGCAGCCTTTCATTTAGAAGAAGAAATGGAATAAATTAAGAAAACATCATTGCATTAAAGGGTATCTCCACCCCAAAATAACTTTTTTTTAGGTACTGTAGTGCAGAGAAATTTACTTACCAACCTTGCTTCCTCGGTTTTGCTCTTCTCCGGGAACAGAGTGCACTAAGGGCCAGACTGTAGATGTGTCTGTGATTGGCTGAGATTCACCAACCAAGATGGGCTGCTGGCTATTGAGTTAGCCGAGGGAATGAAGTTGGTAAGAAGTTTCTCTGCACTTTTTTAAGATTTAATCATGGCTGTTAGAGTTGGGAGGGGGTCCTACACTCAGAACAAAGTAAATTTTGCAAACATGATCTGCACATTA
>JAACNH010004862.1:0-22481 GCA_019447015.1 Hymenochirus boettgeri | reverse complement strand
CGTTAAACAGCCCTTCGATTCTTCCCAAATTTATAATTCAATCGGACCTTCATTCGTGCTGTTCAGTTGTTGCCAGTCGACTAAGAACCCAACAGCATTTGCATTAGTGGCATTGCAATCCTAACCCAGGAGGTATAAGGCCATTTTATGCACACCGTAATAACAGATTGTATCCATTCCAGATTCATAGTCTGTCACACCAATAAATCCATGGCTCTAGTGACTCAGTTGCTATCTATAAAAAAGCTGGAATCTTAGTCATAGAATAAAACAGGTGAACGGTGTAAATAAGCAGGCTATTAAAATGAGACACTAAATTACCCCCACCCCTGCCATGTCAGACATGAAACAGTCACCAAAACCATTTACACTAAACAGTACCATAACACTAGCTTAACTCCCAGTGTTAGTATTAATGTACCTAGTTATACCACTGGGACCCACAGTGTTTTTTACATTCTTTGGTTATGTTAAATTACTATTCGCAACTTATACACATAATTAGACTTATTTACCATTAGACAAACAGTGAAAAGGTACTTCTACAGATACTGCTCTGATAAAGTACATTTTTGAACAATTTAAGTCCCTTTGGTTTCTGGTTTGTTTCAAGCAGGGTACCAATCTTTCAAAGACTATATCCATATATATAGTTTAGGAGATCGCTTGGTGACTGCCATACACCTATGGACAGTGTTATCCCCCCCTAATCCCCCACCCCAGAAAATAAATGTTTTGGGCCCATCCCTACTTTACCAAACAGTGGTTTCTGAGGAGAATGCTATATCTGTTCATAGGAAAAATTAAGAAAGAAGGTGGCCCTCCCTGACTCCCTTGTAGTTACGCCCCCCGTCCTCATTTTCTCGTATTCAATTTGAGTTTGTAAAGAGGGAAAAGAATATTTCTACCTTGAAATCATATCCTTTTTAAATTCCCTAGGTGTAATTATATGGATAATAATCTGCAGGGAGATTCAATGGAAAGTTCTTATTGTTAGAAATGGTGCCAATCAGATTTATTTAACATTTGAAAGCTACAATTGAGTTGTTGAGGCAAAAACAACGTTAGCACCATTTTTTGAACAATAAGCAAACTACAGAGGTCAATTCCTGCACACCTATTGGATATAGGTAGGAACTCGTTCTGAGTGCAATGGCCAGGACCCTGGTTGTCAGGTCGTATATCAGTAAAAGAATAAAACACCATCCCCAATCAGTATAAATGTCTGTGGAATTATTTTGGCTACATCACAGAGTTTACACCAAGTGTAAGTTTCGTACATGAGCTGTACCCTTCTTCAGACATCAAAAAAGGTTGATGTCTGAAGAAAGGTACACTTCAGTACTGAAACGGTACACGTTTGGGTACTCTGTGTATTTGTAGCCAAATAATACCCAATAATACACAGACATTTTGTTTTTATTTTTAAGGGACTGAGGTTGGCATGGGGTGTTAAAATGTCTTTTATTTTTTAACAATAAGAACTTTTATGTGAGAACATATCCTGCATTGTCTTTTATATTTAGATTGGGGGGTGTTGCTCTTTTATCTAAACCCTTTTATACAAGACAATATTCTTGGTATCTCTAGCCATGGTTGTCATTGTGCATTGATTGCTCAAGTCTATTTCACAAAGATTAAATTGACAATCTGTTTATACTATGGGCCACACATGTTATTAATGTATCTGGTACACGAAATATTTGACTTTTTCAAAAAGCAAATACAGCAAGATCCCAATTGCCCAAAACTTTTTTCAGATTTTTAAATCTAACGTGTAGATCTGAGAACTCTTCATTTGAAATCCCGCATTTACAGGGGAAAGGACCTTGACTTCCAGAACCAGAATTTTAGCATGTCCCATCCATGGCCAATAACTAGTCCTGCAGCAAACACTTTGTGCACAATTACGAGAATCAGCAGAGAAAAGAGGCAAGGGGGAGGGAGGAGGAGTATACGTCCAGAGAAGCGTCCATGGTGAGGCTGTCACAGACACCTGCACCAGAAGGCAGTGAGTGAGGGTGGGGAAATTAAGGGAGCACATCACTAAACATTAATATTTAACCAAAAAAGCAAGCAAGATACTAAATTTTAATGTACCCCCATTTTACTTCTCGAAATGTGTTTCAGTCAAGTGTAAAGTTTGTGAGTGAATATAGTGAACCCTTTAAAAAAAAACCCCAAAAGCTACACCTAATGTTTATTAAACATTGTTCTGCTCTGCACTTTGCTCTCATTTGACAATCGATCTAGATCCACCTGTAGGTTATCAGGAAATTCAATAAAGTTCTTATGTGTTAAAATGGTGACTAATTTTGCCCAGACCACTTAGATGTTATTAACATGATTGAAAGCTACATCTGATTGGCTGAGGAAATTAGCAACTTTTTAACTTGATCTCCTTAATATGGTATCTATCTAACGTAGAAGAGGTAGGAAGTAGCAGCTTAAGTCAAACAGTAATTTGCTGAAAAAGGCTTGTTTTATGTCCCACAAACATTTCAGATTGGAAACACCTTTATCAAGTGTAAAAGGGTTTGCAACCCGAAACACGTAATAGCTAACAAAATATAACCGTTTTGTAGTCAAATACTGCTTTCGCCTTGTTTTCTCCCTCATCTTCTAATATTTTTGATACCAACTTCGGATCTTGGGGGTGGTTGATAGTTGACGCAATTAGAGGGTTCAGTACACAGCTGCTTGTTTGTGTGGTAATTACTGTTATTTATATTATTGATATTGACACCTGAGGTATGGTAGTCTGTACAATAGAGATGTAAATGTGGGTTTGTAATCTGAATCTGAGGTTTCTAAGTCACAACTAAAACTTCGTAACTCCCAGATGTTCACAGAACCGATGGTCCAAAGTTTTTGATTTTATATCGAAAGTAGACGATTATATCGAAAATTGAAAATAGACCGGATATTGGAAAATCGAAAAAATGATGATTATCCGAAATCGAAATTTCGGTAACCCAAAATGAAGATTGATTTCGGTAACCCCCCCCTCGAATAGAATGGGAAAGCTCAAAACAGCCTGATTGTGAGGGAAGTAAAATAAGTTTTTGGTTTCTATTCAGGTTCCCCAGACAATTCCCCAGTTCTCTGTGCTATTACAGGTTAACCACTGATTGACCATTTTGTCCTCAAATGGACAGAAACTTCTTTTTGAATTTTTTTTCTCCCATAGACTTCTATGGGTTCGTTTTCAAATTCGAGATTCGAAATAGTAGAACAAAGGGCTCAACAGTGTGAACATCTCTGGTCTTAACCTATCATTCTTGATTTTAACACCAATCAACAGATCAACCCGTTGCTAAATAAAATGATCCTTAAATAGCATTATCTGTATTAAATTGTGTTTTAACATATCTGATTCGCCGCTCTCAAATTAGATCGGACTCTCTATATACATTATTAAACTTTAAAAAAAAACGTGCAAACAAATACTTTACAGAACAACCATTATTAATCCTCGTAATGATAGCATTGTGTTTATACTACCAAACATTTAATTAACACCTCATATTCAAACAATCATAGAGCATAGAATCATGAAAGTGGAACTCCAACAGCCACATTAAGCATATGTATAATTTAGTGCTAGATTACTTATGAGTAGCTGAATAGACAGTTATTTCACATCATAGATTAGTTGTTATGCTTAGGATCTGAGCCTTCTTGGACAATCATGTGACCCTGAGTCACACTGTTAGTGCGCTTTGCCTCATGCCAATTTATCTCTATATTAGCTCTTGTTCACAAGCCAGGTGTATATCAACAAACTTGAATGGCATCTGATCTCATCATTTATTCACGTGGGATAATTTAAAACAAGGCTCTCCTTTTAGCATTCTATTGCACAAGACTTTTGGCGTAGAGATAGCCGCATCTTCATAACGTTTGGTTTTTCGGCTTATTGAAGTCAATGGGGATTAATAGTTGACAAAGTTTGGATGATTAACGACAAACTCACAATGGACATACTGTAAAATTGCTGTGCACCTGGGAAATGGTGGGTTTACCGAACCGATACTTTCGGGAGTTACCGAAAAGGACCAAAAATGAGGGTACTGAAATCAAACAATATTTTTCTAGGGTTACGAACAATGAGGCCTACATTCGAGGGTTAGCGACAACAATAACATCTAGGGTTAGTGTGAAAACATCCATACTTTAGGTTTTGGTCCATCCACTACTTTGGGGTCACTTAGATAGTTACACACTTAGTAACATACATAGTAATAGTGGTTAAATAAAGACTGCATCCATCAGTCCAACCTTTCACCCCTCCTTTTTAACCTTCTTTACTTTAAGATGGCCATAAACTAGTTAGATTTTTAAACTGTTAGATGTTTGTTCTGTTCATTACTATACTCTGCTCAGCAAATGGTTACCTGCGTCGTTCCTGGACGGACATTTCAATGGTGGATTACCTTAACACAACTTTACAGACACGTAACATCAGTAATCAAAAGTGGTCAAGACAATTCCAGTTCAGGTTAACTTACTAGTGTAAGGAACTATAAAACTAGGTACATTATACCTTCATACAGACAGTACATCTGTCCATCTTCCCACTGACAGTTACCAAGTGAATACTGATTGTCAGTCTGTTGTTTAAGAATTTAAAGACCATGTGATCCAGGAAAAAATGTCTGTCATTGTTTAAAATCTGAGGTTATTGGCCATGTGCAGTAACTAGTGGGGTACAGCATGAAGGCAAATCCCTGCACAAAAAACTATGATTCCAAGCTTCCAAGCTGATCGGTTTGTTCCATGCACCATGCCTTTGTATCTAGCCACTTAGATCCCGTTAGATCAAATGGACTTGATTTAGATGTTTGACTAGTCATCTGGAACCATTCTCAATTCGAATGATTCATTTCATACTTTTAATAATTCATTCTTCATATCCATTCATTCTGAATCACTATAAAAATGTCATAAGGAGCTTACTTCAATTCAGTGATCTAAACGATACCAAGAATATCCAGACTAGAGATGGGGATTCCGCGTCCGAGAACAAAACCTTTGGTTATGAAATCCGTCATGTTGTTCTTCGTTCTCATTATAAATCGGATCACTGGATTTGTGGACTTCTGAGCTTATTTTCTTGATTTACGACGCTTGAGGGATAGCAAAAAATAGCCATTGAACGTAGATCATCCTCGAAATACCGATCGAAACTTGAAATTAGTTTCCGATTTGTATTTCAAGATCTTGAAAAATAGCTCTTGAATTTCAATTAATTACATGAAAATAGCTCCGAAGTCCCAAAAGTATGCATGTGTGTTACCATCGTTGTTACAGCCAGGCGACGTTTCTAGGACTATCCACTCCCTTTATCTAAGCCTCTACAAAAAAAATGATATGGAACACTGGATGTGCAAAACTTCGGAAGTTTTACGCCACAGAAGTGCAACTGAACACAAGAATTACAGGTAAACTACCTTGTCCTTGGGGCCTACAGCAAAGAGTTTTTTATGGAGACTACTGAATTTCATTTTGTATGAATAGACTTTAATTGCTGAACAATACTACTTACAGCTGAGGGATTCCATGCCCTCTGCATATGCTAACAATTATGTGTTCCCTTTGAGGATAGAAAACTTCTATGACATCTATATTAAAAGTCCTGTATAAGTTAAAATTAATCAAAGGGGAATATTTTGGATTTGGTTCTTACAGGGTTTATAACCTACTGTATCATTTAAAGTCTATTATTAGTATATGTACCAGTGAGCTGTTAGTATTCATAACATGTTCTTGCCGTTGCCATCCCTATGTGGCATTTGGATATACAGTATGTCTTTTAAAAGACTTGGCCATGTGAGTAGGTCATGTGTCTAAGTCATGTGATCCTACACAGGTTTAATGCTGTTGATGCATTGTTGTATCACATCCTTTGTTGAGGCTTATAAAGGAGTGGAAGTCCGAAAGGTCGCACGGTGTACAAACGATGTAACTGTTTATTAATATAAATTCTATAGAGCGCTTGCACGATCTTTTTTTTATATTTGGAGTTGAGGAATCAGTTAGGCTCACCTGTTGCGTGCCTTAACCCCCATCACCCCCCTGATATATCTGTGAGTGCTATTGGTTTACCTTTCGTTTATAATATCTATATATAATATATATATAGATACAAACACAGTAAATTGGAGCCGCACCTGTTTGTAAGCCAGTATCAAAAAAAGTTTATAATACTTTAAAAGGACATACTGCCCACATTAATACCGACGTTTCGGAGACACAGATCTCCTTTATCAAGAGTTGGGCAGTAATGTGAATACAATTACAAAGCACCAATTGATACAAAAACCCACCCGAAGTGATGTCAATCCTAGGACAGCCCGCAGATTCAAATATGCTAATGATTAGAGCAGGCACAAAGGCAAGAGGCACCCACACAGGCAACAAAAGGATATACATTGTAATCATCTGGACATTGTCTCATAGGTTTTTTCGGTACACTAAGTTAAAATGATTGAACAAGTACATTTTTCATAATTAAACCTGGTCTTAGTGGTACTATTGGTAGTCCATTGGTTTACATGAAAGATTTGGTTTCAGGAAAAAGAGTAAGTTTGTTCCCCCTACGACTTATTCTTCTGTTGAAAACCTATATTAAACTGGTAGGGGCTGAATATGTCAGACCCTTACCGACATGTGAGGAATTTTTTCATTTAAGAAACATAATTTAAACTAAAATTGAAGTGGAAGATCGTTGAAACGGCTGAATCTAATATAGACATTATTATATTAATAACGGTCTTGATAAAGGAGGAAGCGTGGGGGTTGTATTAGATCGGAGCTTTTTATGAGAATGCGTTACTTACTCAATTGTCAGCATACGAAGAATATACTAAATTGGAGGGTGATCCTACCTCAATTTTAAGTACTGCCCTTACCAAAACAATTATTGCAGACTTTTGTAGGGTGGTATTATACTGGAGAATTAATGGATTATTACTGGTTATGTATCCCTCGCATTCCTAAGTTTGTAATTTACCCACCCAATACACAAAGATGAGTGTATCCCCCCGCGTCCCATCGTCTCGTGGGATTGACTCCATGTTTGTTGCCACGTTGCTACTAATGCTGGATTAAAATATTGGGACCCCCTAGTGTGTATACCAATCATATATTGAGGGACACTACAGAATTTTGTCTTCTAAATTGAAGTATCTTAATCGTTATGAATGGGATAGACATTACAGTCGCCACTTCTGGATGTGGCCAGCGTTATATGTGCTATCCCACACATTGATTGGATTGGCGGCTGCTAAAAAACTTCTTACTGAAATATGGGCAATTTGTAAGGTCAGAGAGGTTATTTCCTTTATGCAAATAATTGGAGTTTTTTACTCACTAAAAATTATTTTGAATTCAAAATTGATTTTTCCTCCAGGTGCGTGGGACGCGATGGGGCGAATTGTCGCTCCGGCCTATGGACCAATGACATTATGCAGGCTTGAGGATTGAGCACGTCCATCATGAGGATCTCTATCGTGACACTGTGTGTGCATGGTGGGAGATATATGATGAAGTGTTTTCATCCTATGCTGGGTGACATGTCTATACCCTATTGCAGTTCCCGTTTGACGCTAGACTTAATAAGCAAGTACATCCATCTATTAAATTTGATCTTAGTCAGTGACCCCAATACCCATCCATTTTTTAGATTGTGTTTGACACAAAGAAACTTTAATGCACTTCTTACTGACATATTTATTCAAACGACAGACCGTAATCAATTCTGCAACTTCACCAGTCAACCACCAGCAATATCAAAAGATCCCATCCCTATATTCAGCTGTGCAGGGTTTGATAGGCTGGTGAGTGACCCCTCTACCAAAAGAGGAGTGCAATTAAAAATATGTGTAGCAAAATTGTTATAATGGAGTGATATCCAACAATGTTCTATCTGATGTACTGAAATAAAACTCAAAGAAAAAGATTTACAGCCAGAAAGGTGTGGGTAAAAAAGATAGAACAAAATTCTATGCAAAGAATTCCTTTTGTCCTACGAACTATAACATACAAAGTGCGTGATATCAAAAATGTGATTATTATTAGGCAATTGGAAAGTTTTGAGAAACTCATATCCCAATGTGGGTAATTCAGACTTAGATCCCTATGCTCTCCTATAGGAGAGGGGCCCCATTGCGTTCAGGTACTTAACCGTTATGGTTGGGTTTGGAATTAATGATCCAATTCTAAAGAGGGTCAAATGGGGCTCTAAATACTAAGAAGAGGTATGGTTCCGTTTTACATTGTTGGTACATTGCCGTTCAGCTCATCAAGGCGCGGAAACTAACTTTATACCACCCCCGTTCCTGTTGAGTAATATCCTTTTGGAAGGTCTTTATTATTACTTGTAACTCCCGTTTTGCTCTTATGCACTTAATTCCGTGTGGACTCCGTATATAGGAAAACCACACAAAAAGTTAAAGCAGAATTTCACAGGCATAAGTCGTCCATCAATTTGCGAAACAACAGGCCTTGCCGAACACGCAACTTTATTGTGCTGGCATTTGCTGAGACCTTAAGAGATATCTTGGTCCTTGAGGTAATCCCTGAGAAAGGTTATGGATAATAGTGGAGGATATTTAGACTCTTACAGAAAAAAAGGAAGTTGGTGGGTTAAAAGAAATTAAAATCCTTGGCCCTTTGGGGTTTTTTAAACCGGGATTATGGATCATTTTTATTCATTTTTAAAATGGTGAGTTGCGGTGGGCATTTCTTATAGTGCGGTCTTATAATTTTATTATATACTTGAATTGATTAATTATATCCTTTTGTAGACCTGTGTGGGTGCTCTTCTGCCTTTGTGCCTCTTAATCATTATTATTTGAGCTGGGGCTGTACTGGAGGGACATAACTTTCTGGTGTGTTTTTCTATAAATTGTGCTTTGTAAAATTGTATCACTTACTGCCCTAACTCTTGATAATGGGAGCTGTGTCTCCCGAAACGCGTATTTAAATATGTGGGCAGTCATGGTCCTTTTGAAAGATCATAAACTTTTTTGATACCGCTTAAAATGGGTCGTTCCATTTCATCCTGTTGTACTATTCTATGGTCAGGCAGAGGCGGGTGACCTTTGGGAGATTCGCGCCCATATATGATGTCCGGTGTGCTGCTGCTTTGTGATGTGTTATAAAGATAGATATATAGATTATATATATCAATACACACACACACAATTATTCCACACATTTACTTTTAAAAATTTAACATTTTTGTAAGTTTAGAAAATTAGTATAGATTCATTTTTGACATTGCAGTTCTGATGCATTCTAGATAGAGCTTCCATGTAATCGTTGGCATTATAAACGTTTAATCACATGTGAACAGGCGCCTGATACAGGGCTACAGTATCCTGTTGGATATTGGGGAACTTCGCTGATCGTGGTGTATGGGTCCAATGGTCAATCCAATTGGTAAACAATCTCACTCTACCTGGGGACTCAGTGATTTGGGGTCGTGGAATTTCACATGAACTTTTTATCGGCCTCAGTTTTGGCCAAGATTGGATGAATTCTCCATCCAAATTAACTATATTTACATATTTGAAATGAAGGACATTTTTAGAAGTTTTTCCCAGGCACTGAACATTCAGGTTTTTTCTTTTTAGTGAAAATCTTTCCGGCGATCAGCACCTCCTGCTTCTTCTGGAATCCTCATGCTGGACCCACCATGTGTAACATTGGCACCAGCAATGTACACACAGCAGATGTTGCTCACCACGTTCTACACTCCCCCATTGATTTCACATTCCTTTGGAAGTGACCCCTTCACCATAATAGTAGGAAATACCACAGGAGTGAAATTCCTAATGATTGTAGCAGAAATTAATTAGTGTGTGTTCCCCTTTATTATTGCAGGTCTGTTACTTTCTTATCAGAGGATCTAAAACATGTTTGGTGTGATTACAATTAATCATAAAATCCCATAGGAAGACAAACGTGCCCTGGGGCTGTTCTATGCATGTGCACCAAGGATTTAAGAATCTGTCTCGATGATGGATGAGAATGGATTGAGATATTCAACTGTGGAACTCTCTCTAACAACGACTATGCTTTTTTCTAATCACCCATTATCCTATATAGCTTAGTAGCTCATAAAAAGCCATTTGCCTTACCAGTATCTATCACACCAGCTATTGCCTTTCCATACATCTTTTATCCTTAATTCGTCATGTAATATGTTTGTGCAAAATATAACAAACCCAAAATTTTACCTTAATCTAAAGCAACTATTATATGAAAACACCCAATTATTGTATATATACATGTAGTTGATGTCGTGTTTGTGTACTGTCTCTTCCCTGCTAGATCACGATGATCTGGGAAACCAAGTTAACTCCCGGCAATCCTATTATTTTCCTGTACGGGAAGGAGAATGTGGCAGTGCCGCCTTTTACAACTCTTTTTTCTTTCAAATTTTGTTCATAAGGTCACTGGATGCCATTGATTATTGAGCTAGTCCTGTATGTTAACTTAATCCTCCAAAACACCTGTATGTTTGTGTTGCTAGGCGTACATACATCTCTCAGCTTAGAGATACGTGCATTGGCCAGATTGCTACAGTCAGAAATTGAACACAGTACAGATCACAATCGTGAACAAGGGATTCTGTAATAGCTTACTCATAGATATGGCCAACTAAATATACTCCAAGCCTCCTATGAAGAGAAAAAACGCTGTAACTACCGCACATTACAGTATGATTGGGATTTGTTTCCTCGATACTTGTAACCAGTATAATCAGTCTACATATGGGCCGGGTTCACCACAACGTTGTTTCCCACAAAATGGTTTAAAAAATTCACCAATCACAAAGGTTTGCCAGGTATCATTCACTAACCGATCTCCTGCGCAGACCCTTTACATTGTCTGTGATGAAAATTTGAACACGTTAGCCTTGTAGTTAATGGGCATTGTCCTCCCTTTTTTAAAACATTTATACAAAGATATCTGTGTATTCAATAGATCAACGGACTTGAAGTTTAGTCTTGAAGTTTCGCTAGTCATCTTGGGACTGGGCGTTTTCAATTCAGTAATGACTTTTCCAGGGGACCCCATTGCCACAGATTCTTTGTACCAGTCATTCTGAATTGAAGATCCAGTCGGATGACTAGAAACGTCTCAGAACTAAACTTCAAGGTCCAGTTTGATCTAATTGAATACCAACAGATTTATGACCATGGACCCTGGATGAAATGAGAACCTTCACAAGCTTTAACAAAGAGTAATCAAGGTAAGCCTTTCCTCCCCAGATTCCTGGGTCCGATATCTTACCAAGAAATGCTCCTCGCTATCTACTTTCCCAGCTTGGTAATCTGTGTAACTGATGCAGCCCATAAAGCAAACCAAGCAGTGGCCGCCATTGTAAATAACCTGACTGGGCATCTGCATCTACCGAGGAGACCGAGGAGTCTAAGGTTAAGATACATGGACTCAGGAGCACCGGGGGAGAACATGGCGTGTTTGAAGGGTTTAACTGGTGCCTGGAATCCCCCCTTCTGTCTATTCACCTTTATTTCGTAGGCCATTGATGGGTTCCATAGAGTAGTTTCCATAAAATGTGGCTAGATTGGTTACATTATTATTTTGTGCTGCAAGCAAGATCAAATTTGTTTGTTTCAAAAATTATCCAGTCTGCTCTGTGATTGACAGCAGCATAGAGATCTGTATCAATATTAAACCTGCAGCTACCAGGGTGTTGTGTGATGGGTTATTAAAGTACCTTGCTGTAATCCACTCCTTTTTGTGATTGGAACTTCAGGGAGATGTCATTAAATTCTTATTTCAAAAGTGTAATTTGCCCCACACCCATCATAGGTTAGCTTCAAATGTTAAATATGATCCTGATGAGGTGTGGGGCAAAATTAGCACTTTTAAGCATAAAAATGTCTTTTTGAGTCTCCCTGTTAGTGAGCATGAGAGGTACTGGAACATGGTTGGCCATGTATTTGAGGTTGAATAAAGACATCGTCCCACCCGTCCAACCCATCTAGCACTAATCCTCATTTCCTGCCTAATTGTGATCCAGGCAAAAGAAAAACCCACTAAATATGAGGATAAAGGAAAGGAAAAAATTCCTTCCTACTCAAGTGGCAATCGGAAATTCCCCTGGATCAACTCTACTTTATGTATCCACACAATTATCCTTGCAACATTCCTTGTTTGCCAAAAAGAAACTCATGCCAGCTTTTTTTTTTAAAAACTGGACCAATGAACCTGCCATAAACAATGTCACATGGAAGACAGTTCCATAGCTGTAACCGTTCTCACATGAAATTGAAAAACCTTTCTCGAACCTGAAGCCTAAACTTCTTTCGTTCAAGTCTTAGAGAATATCTGCATGTCCTCTGACATGCTCTATTGGTATAACAATGCCCCAGTATAGTTATTGTATGGCCCGTTAATGTATTTATACACCGAGAAATTCATATCCATGCAATCGCCTTTTCTCTAGCGTAATTAATTGTAACTTATCTAATCTCTTTCATATTCAGGCTCCTCCATCCCCTTATTAATTATTTCTCCTTTTCCCTGAACCCCTTTCCATTCAAGATTTCACTATATTGACCAACATTGGCATGCACTATTCCAAATGAGGTCTAACCATGCTTTGTACAGAGCAGAATATATTTTTCTCACCTGTGATCCATACCTCTCTCATACAAGACCATACGACAGTGGCTCTAGCTATTTTGCCTGGCAATGCTTGCTACCTTTAAGTTTGTTCTCCTTCAAAAACCAAGATTCCTTCCCAAACAGGGTTCACTTAAACACAGAGCCAGTTTTAGTAAGCACACAACAATTTTGAAGTCCACCAAACATGCATTCTCAACATTGACCAATGTACAATGGGCTACCCAGACCAAACAGCAATAACATAACATTAGTCCTATGGGGGACTTGTATCAAAAGATCCTTGCAAAAATCCAAGGATAACTACATTACTGCTATGCTCCCCAGTGTCTACTTTTCTACTTCACTTCCTCCTAAAAGCCACACGCAGTTGTTGACAAGATATAATTCCCTAAATCCTTCTTGGTACTAGGCATATGGATCGTCTTCTTAAAACGACTACTGAGTAGTTCCCTTATTTAAACTACCAGTATCTCCCCCACCCACTTAAGTTAAAAATTACAGGCGTAATAACCCTCTGAACGATACCCTTTTTAATGATTGAATTAGCATCAGACTGACACTTAGCTCACTTAGGACACCGAGATGTATTTTAATCCGGGTCCAGGAATTTATTAATTGTAACTTTTTAGTTGTTTCCTTTCTGTACCCTATCCCGGTTAAGAAAGTGGACTTGCATATCTTTTTACCAAGTCTGCTTAAATACTCATATGAATCTTGACTTGGATCTTCTATAGTTTATCCAGTAGGGAAACAAAAAATAATATTCCAGACATTGTTTTTTCGGCCATCCTTAGTAACTAACTTTCCTCATTGATAAATGTGCCACATTTTCAGTCCCTCTTCTTATGATTAATATACTTAAAAACATTTTTATTTAGGAATTAGGAATGCTTGTTGCAGTTAGCCTAAATCATGATTAACAATGAGAAAGTTTGTATTATTGTCTGGCCAACATGTATGTGTAAGACTGTTAGGGGCAGATAGTCATGGGGGCACTTTGAGCTTTTGTACACATAGTGTGTTTATAGTGTGTGTGGGGTGTTGTTAGCAGGGTGTGTGTTGACATTGTATGTATTTGTGACGGGTTGTAACGGGTGTATTTTTGGTATGTAGATTGTGTTAGCAGATGTAGGTGGTTGTGGTGGGGGTAAAGTAGTGCATTGTATGGGTAGCAGAAATTTTGATAGATGTAAATGTGTACTATATATACATGGTGAGTGAATATGTGTAGCAGTAATTTGAGTGGGACTCTGCATTGTGTATATAGCATGTGTGGGGGTTGATGGTGGCTCATGTGCCTTGCATGCTCTGAGTCACTGGGTTTTTTTTAAATCCTCACTTGGCCACAACTACAAGGAGTTATAGTGATCTCACGTGCTTGTGGGGGTTTACTTCTGGGCAATCCTGTTTTCCTTCAAAGTATATAAGGGATAAACACCACCCCCGTGTCAATATAACAATATTTGCTCCCCACCGAGGTTTTACCAGGGCAGGGAGCTCGGAGGTGTTGTCAAATGTAAAATGTGAAGCCACAGTTATTTCTTATAATATCATGAACGTTTTCTGATGTCCTTACCCCCCAATTGATTTTTTGCTTTTTTAAATTCTAGCCTTGTAACACCATTCCCACCCTAACCCCCCAAGTACCCAATTTAAGCGTAGGCAATATCAAGGCATCGAATTCCTACTCGAATAATCAAAGACAACTTCTTTCCTGAGTTTTCGATATAACCGATTGCCAAGTATCGGTCTTCGAAAAAGACCTGATCGGGCAGATGTAAAAGTTTCTCACTCTATCCCACTACCAAACCAGATTGTCTGTCAAAGGTGGGGCAATTCGATCGGTTCCGATTGGATCTAACGAATTTTGGACGATCGCAAATCCGATGCGGAAGAATATGGACCAGTGTCTGCCCAACCTTTACTATACCAGATAGAAAGGGAAAATCCCAGGCCCAGCGTATCTGGGTTTTTTAAAACAACTCTTTGGAAGAGGAAGAGGACTTTTATTTTGAATTGACGGGGAAGCTGTCCCCGTAAGTGAACGTTAAAACACGATACACAACTGCTGAGTCATTGTTCAGGCATGTGGCCACTGTGCCTGAATTTCCTGAGCAGGATTCTGGAATGGGAAAAGGGTCAGTGGGAGATTAAGAAACACGTACTTATACAATAGGAGTGACGTGATTTTAGAAGGATTTCTTACCATGCACCTCGCATTAGTATAATATTATCTCATGTCATAAAGGATATTACTATCCCCGAGGATCTCCTGACTATGCCGAAGCAGAAGGCTAATAAGTGCTGAGTGCTTTAACCAGGCTAGGGGACTGCCCAAGGTGATGTAATATCCTTCTATTATCATGTTTGAAGGGCACTTCTTATTCTTATTATTTAAGGTTTATTATATTCGTTTTTTTGTATGTACAGGCGTGTAACAGCTTAAATTAAAAGCTGTTATATGACTTCAGCTACCATGCAAATGCTCGTCATTTTTTAAAAGAGTTTGAAGGTAGTTTGGTTACCTTGTTTTGAGTATAGTTGTCCATGGATAATGTTAAGGGTAGGGTAGTGATTGTTGGTTGTTCAGCACGTGTGGTGATCCTGTCTGTGTGGGTTTACAGGGCATGTTTTTGTGCTTTGTAGAACATAAAAGTAAATCTACATTTTTTAAATGGTTTTAATGTATGGTTCCATGAAAAGGGGTAGGTTGTGATGTGAGGTGTTATCAGTGGTGTGTTTGTTTTGGCTCTTAGACTAAACTTTATTTAATGGTTTATAGTGGTTTGCACATGGAATAAAAGCATAATCTTTATTTTATACTGTGATTTACATTAATTTATGGAGGAAAAATATTGTCTGTAAGTAAATATTATCTTCCAGTGAATGGGGGGGGGGGGGGGTTGGTGTGGGGTGTTGGAGTATTTAGCTTTTAAAAGTACTTGCATGGCCCAAAGGCTCAATAGAAAGCAAAACTAAGTGGGGCTTCCTGTGGTCAACATTAGGCATTAGTTTTAAACTAGAAACATATACATGGGGGATGTGAAGTGCCTTAAACCAGAAAACATAAATAGACATCTAAATACACTATATTTATTGTTCCTTTACAGAGCAGTGTTAGGATTCAGACCTGTTTTCATACCTAATCAATCACTATCTTCCAGTTGGACCGTTTGTAAATGGCGTTCATTGGTCGTTTCAAAAAAAAGCTGGTTATAAGTTTCTGCAAAAAAAACAGATTAAAGCTTGCAAGTTATACTGGTTATTGATCATTAAAGTTCAGCGTTGATCCAGTGAAATTTTCGAATTGCCATTGGAATCAGGAAATTTTTTTCCCCCTTCTACAATTGGTGGGTGTTTTTTGCATTCTCTGGATCAAATTTAGGACATGTGTAATATGGTGGTATTCTAGATGGGTTGAACTGGAGGGACGTAATGTCTTTATTCAAACCTCAAATACTATAACGTTACTATACTATACACTTGCATATAATGGATGGGTGTATGTGTGTATAGACCATGTGTAGGGTTTTCCTTAGTGTTATATTAAATGTAGAGTACAGCAAAGTTATGTTAAGCACTTTTTATGGTTTTTGCCAATCATGTTAACACTATAGAACTTTATGTACTGTTACCAGGTGTTTATTTCATCTGTATAAATTAACTATTTATTTAGTAGTAAAAATAATGTGTATTATATGAAGATAATTTATCTAAATTCTTTAGATTTATTTTTTAGAAAATCATAGTTGGGTAACAACATAAATGTGCAGTACACCAATAGCAATGTGCAGACAGCACAATAGTTCAATGTCGTACTACAATATACAATCTCATGTGCAGTATACAAAAGTCAATGTGCTTGTCGACATAGTCAATGTGCGATATAATACCATAAGCAACATGCTATACAACAATAAGCAATGTGTCTTATACAATAAGGCAATGGGCCGTAAACAAAATAACACATGTGGCAGTATACACTAAGGTAATGTGCTGTTAAATAAGCAATATGCCGTGATATATAAACAATGTACAGTCTATACAAAAGCACATGATGTAGACAATAAGCAATAGTGTCTGTTAGTACAAAAATCAACATTGTGTTTACTATAATTGTGCTGAATACAATAAGCCATATGCAGTATATAAATAAACAAGCTGACATATACAATAGCAACGTGGTTGTTACCACAAAGCAACATCCAGTCAAAACCAGTACAATGTACAGTTAGCAATAATCAGTCGTATACATAAGACGTTGCAGGATTACAATAAGCAATGTCAGTATACAATAAGCAATGTGCAGTAGATCAATAAGCATATGCAGTATATATAAACACATGTACAGACATACAATACATATCACGTAATAGAAAATGCATGCGTATGCCCAAGAGCAATATGCAATATCTAATAAACAATGTACACGTATACCAAAGCAAGATGTGCTGTATACAAATAACAATATGGCAGTAATATAATAACAATGCTTACAGTATACAATTAGCACATGATTATATACAAAAGCAACGTGCTGTATAGAAGTAAGCCAATGTGCTGTATACAATAAGCATTATGCAGTATATAATAACAAGTACAGTATACTAAAACACTGCGTATACAATTAGCAATGTTGCTTATACAATAAGCCAATATGCAGTATAAATACAATCATCCGATACATAAGCTATGGGATGTATACAATAAGCAACGTTCTGTATTACAATAAGCAATATGCTGTTATAGCATAAGGCAATTGTGGTGTATACAGTAAGCAATATGCAGATATAATAAACAGTGTACAGTACACAATAAGCAATGTGGTGTATGCAATATAGCAATGTGCGTATACAATAAGCTATATCCAGTTTTTACAAATAGTCAATTGCAGTATATTGTATCAGTGATGATCAATAAGCCCAGTTCAATAAAGCAGTGCATATATAATTAAGCAATGTGGCAGATCCAATAAGCAACATGCGCATTGTACAATAAGCGATACTACAGTATACACATAAGCAATAGTGCAGTAATACAAATACCAATGTGCAGTATGGCATAAGCAATATGGTATTACAATAAGAACATGCTGATACAAATAGGAATGTGCAGTATACAATAAGCAAGGTAGCTGTATACAATAAGCAATGTGCATATATAATACCATCATTTAGCAGTTATACAAAAGCACGTGATGTATCAATAGCAGGTGCTGTATACAGAAGCAAATATGTGCAGTATTTAATAAAACAATATCCGAGTAAAATAACTATGTATTTAGTACAATAAGCAAACGTTGTGTATACAATAACAATATTCTGTATGATAAAGGCAATTGTGTTGTATACAATAAGCATTGCGTATATAATAAACAGTGATAGTAGTCACAATAGGCAAATGTGGGTATTACTATAAGCAACGTTGCTGTATACAATAACCAATATGCAGTATATAATAAACCAATATCCAGTATACAATAAGCGTTTGATGTAACAATAAAGAAATATGTGTATACCAATAAGCAATATGCAGATTATACTAAATCAATGTAACAGATACACAATAAGCCACGTGCTGTATACAAATTAGCAATGTGTGCTATACATAGCAATATGCAGTATATACATAAACAATATCCAGTATACATAGCTATGTGATGTATACAATAAAGCAACGTGCTGTAGACAATAACAAATCTGTATTAGAATAACAATGTGGGTATACAATAAGCAATATGCAGTATATATAAACAGTGTACAGTACACCAATAAGCAATGTGTGTTACAATAAGCAATGTGCTGATTACCACTAAGATATACCCAGTTACATCACAATAGTCAAGTATATACAATAAGCAATGTTGCAGTATACAAATAGCATATGCAGTTAAAATAGTCAATGTGCAGTATAAAAAATAGCAATGTTGCAGTATACCAAAAGCATGTGCAGGATGCAATAAACCAATAATGTGCGTATACAATTGCATTGTGCAGTATACAATAGCAATGTGCAGTATATAAATAAGCAAATGTGCAGTATAATAAGCAAACATCTGTATACAATAAGGCACAATAGCAGTATATACTAAAACAGTGTACATACACAATAAGCAATGTGGTGTAATACAATACAGCACGTGTGTGTATACAATAAGAATATGGATACAAGTAAGCCAATGTCAGTATACACAATGCAATGTGCAATACATAAAGCAATGTGCTGTATACAATAAGCATGTGCAGTTATATAAACAACCAATTAACAGTATACAAAAGCGATATACAGTATACAATCAAGCACGGTGCAGTATACAATTACCAATGGTGAGTATGCAATAAGCAATATGCAGTTTACAATAAGCACATGCTGTCAACATAGGAAATGTGCAGTATACAATAAGCAATGTGCTGATACATAAGCAATGTGCGATATAATAAATAATTTACATATACAATAAGCACGTTGTGATGTATACATAAGCAAGGTGCTGTGATAGAAAAGCATGTGTGTATACAGTAAGCAATGTGCCGTATTATATAAATAATGTGTCAGTATACAATAAAGCAATGTGCTAGTAATATAATAAACATATCCAGTATACAATAAGCTATGTGATGTATACATAAGCAACGTGCTGTTACTAAGCAATATGCTGTATGAATAAGCAGGGATGTGGTGTATACATAAGCACTATGCAGTATATAATAACAGTGTACAGAACACATAAGCATGTGGTTGTATTACAATAAGCAACGTGCTGTATACAATAAGCTTATATCCAGTTACAATAAGCATGTTGTCAGTAACATAGCAAGTGTGCAGTATCACAAGCAATGTGCGGTATACACATAAGCAACTGTTGCAGTAATACAATAAGCAATATGCAGTATCGATGCAATAAGTACATGCTGCTAGTATACAAATAAGCAATGTGCGCTATACAATAAATGCTTACATAAACAGGTGCAGTGCAATGCATAAACAGATTGCAATACCAAATCAATGGGCAGTATACAATAACGGCAATGTGCAGTAATAAATAAAGCCACTGTGCAGTATATAATAAGCAAGCCTATCAGCATCGATACAATAAAGCAAATGTGCATAGATATAATAAACATGGTACAGTATACAATAAGCAACTTTGGTGATTGGCAATAAGCAAACGTGCAGTATACAAATTAATCAATGAGTGATCTACAAATAGCCAAGTACAGTATACAATAAGCAATGTGCACGATACAATAACAATGGCACATGTAAATATCACATCAATTGCAGGTCGATACAATAAGCAATTGCTGTTCTACAATAAGCAAGGTGTGCATATAATATAATAAACAATGTACAGTATACAATAGACAACGTGACTGTATACAAGAAGCGTATACAGATACCAATCAAAAGGCATGTTGCAGTATACAATACCAATGTGCAGTATCAATAAGCAATATCGTCATACAATAAGCAACATGTGATATACAAATAGAATGTGCAGTATACAATAACACAATGTGCTGTATACATAAGGCAATGCGCAGATATACATAAATAATTTACAGTATACAATAAGTCAACGTGATGTATACATAAGCAAGAAGTGCTGTAAGCATAAGCAATGGGTGGTATACAATAAGCAACGTGCTGTATACAAACAAGCGATGTCCATTTATACAGAAAGCAATGTCCAGTATATATTAAATAATGTAGACAGTTTATCAATAACATGTTGCAGTATCAATAAGCAAGTGCAGTATACCAATAAGCAATGTGTCAGTATACAATAAGCAATGTCCAGCATACAATAAGTCAATGTTGCAGTATAATAAGCAAATGTACGTATACAATAAGCAACTGTTGTATACACTAAGCAATGTGCAGTTAAATAGCAATATGCAGTATAGTTAATAAAAAAAGTACATGTTATCTACATGCCGTCAAGAAACGGTGAGTATACCAATAAGATGTTCAGATATACAAATAGCAATGTCCAGTATACAATAAGCCATGTGCAGTATACAACTAGCAATGGCCAGTATTACAATAAGCAAGTGCGAACATAGGCATTATACAATAAGCAATGTGCAGATAATAACAATTGCAAGTTCAATAAAGCATGTGGTATATAATAAGCAATGTTGCAGTATCAATACGCAGCAGTTCCAATCAATTGGCATAATACAAAATAGCATGTGCAGTATACAAAATAGCAATGGTGTCAGTAGTACAAATAAGCAATGTGCAGATACAAAATAGCATGTGCATATACAAAAAGTAGTTACAATAGAATGTGCCAGTTTACAATAAGCAATGCATTATACGAGCAATGTGGTTTAAGCAAATGCAGATAAATAGCAAGGTATACAATAAGCAATGTGCATATACAAATAGCACTGTGCAGTAGCAATAAGCAATGTGCAGTATCTGCCATATCTAAATAAGCAATGTTGCAGTAAATAAGTCACATAAGCAGTGCTTTTCAATAGCAATTGCGGTCTAATACAATGGAAGTACTACATGTACAGTATACATTAAGCTTGTGTCAGGTATAAATAAGCAATGTGGCAGTATACAATAAGCAATGTGGCAGTTCCAAAAATAGCAATGTGGCAGTATACAATAAAGCAATTGGCAGTAACCATGGGGCACTTATCTAGGATTTCTTGCTGCTGAGCCAAATTTTTCAATGCCTGCCTTGATTATTTCTCAGGCATGCTGCAAAGCCAGCCTGTTTTTTAAAGTGGTGAGTCTTTCAGCAGGGCCCTAACTAACCTCACAGTTCTACCTTTCCCTAACAGACTAAACTAAGAGCTACCTAAGATATATAAATTTTTTTTAACAACATCATATCATGTTAATAAGGAAAATTCATTTTTTTTTTCTTGACCGTTCAAGGGAAAAAAACCATTTTTTCCACCCAATGCCTGGTCTGCCGCCTTTATTCTTCAGGTACAGGGGTGCGTCTGACAAAATGTCTCACTTCTGCCTAATGGTTAGACGGGCCCTGAGTATAACAATAAGCAACATGCAGTATACATAAACAAATGTGCAGTATACAATAAGCAATGGGCAGTATTACAAGAAAGCAATGTGCGGTATACAACAAGCAATGAGCGTATATACTAAATAAGTGCAGTAACAATAGCAACGTGCTGATAGAATAAGCATGTGCCTGTAACAATTAAGCAAGGTGCAGTTTATAATAAACAGTGTACAGTTACAAAAGTTAATGTGGTGTATACAACTATAAGCAACGCGTATAGAATAAGTTGAGATTTAAGATTTACAATAAAGCAATGTGCAGGATAACAATAGCAATGTCCAGGGCATACATCTTAAGCAAGGGGCAGTATACAATAAGCAATGTTGAGTATAGAAATAGCATGTGCAGGTATAACAATAGCAAAGTGCTGGATACAATAATAAGGCAACGTGCGTATACCATAAAGCCCAATGTCACAGTTATAATAAACAATTACAGTATATAATAAAGCAATGTGCAGGCACAATAAGCTATGTTGCCGTATTGTACATAAGCCACGTGGTGTATACCAATATGCAATGTGCAAATATAACAATAAAGCAATATGCAGGTTATACAAATAGGCAATGGGTAGTATACAACCTTTACATAGAAGCAATGTGCAGTATACAATAAGCAATGTGCAGTATACAATAAGCAATGTCCAGCATACAATAAGCAATGTGCAGTATACAATAAGCAATGTGCAGTATACAATAAGCAACGTGTTGTATACAATAAGCAATGTGCAGTATAAAATAAGCAATATGCAGTATATAATAAAAAA
>JAACNH010004861.1:0-22482 GCA_019447015.1 Hymenochirus boettgeri | reverse complement strand
CTGCCAATTGCCCGCTAGTGTTTAGGAAGTGTTTTAACAAGTTTTGGTGATAGTGCCATGTTACCCAGACCATTTCCCAGGTACCACAACCATTTACAGTAAGTTATGGAAGAATAGAATGCTTTAATACAATGGAGTTTTTTCCAATAATATGATGTTGCTTTTTAATTACATATATTACGTTTGTATATATATATCCCCCTCCTTCATATTCTCTATATATGGTATGGGATTAGGCAGGGTTGCTGTCCTCATATGCAGTGACCTGACGTAATGTAACGCATCAGGCACCTTCCTTGTCCTTCCCATGCTGAATAGCTCTGCAGGCGTGTGATGTGTTTTTAATGTTTATCTGGAGTAAAGATCGATTTTAATGTTTATGTGTGCAGCCCACTCCCAATACTTGTGTTATTTGTAGTAAAAAGGTAACAATTCTCCATATTTAATGGTCAAGTAAACAAAGGGAAAGTTGAGAGGAGAAATAGAAAAGGCAGATACTAAATAGTTTTAAAATGAATTAATTTTATTTATTTATACTTATTTAACAGATAATCCAGAGGAAGGCGAAAACCCCCCCTATAGACAATAAGCTTCAGAGGGGGAAAAATTCCTTCCTGACCCCAATTGGCGATCGGATTATACCCTGGATTAACTGGAGCTAAAGGTTTATACAAGAGGCTTGGCAAGACCGTTGATGAGCGTCCACTGAGGCGATAATCTTCGGGAATCATTTGCTGATCTGCTGGGTGAGATAAACAATAACGTCTGATTGAACGGCCACAAATGTACAGTTATTGTCCGTTATAAGCCACTTGTTTGTCGACTGATAAGCAAGGCTGGAGGGCACCATTCAAAGTTTATTTTCTGTCCATCTTTGGGCCTTCCCCTCTTTTGCTTTGCCTCCACTCTTATTTTGTCTCCAAAACAAGAGGCTGTCAGTCTTCTGGTACTGCCTGCCCTCTAGTTCTGCACATCTTCCAGTCCTTTTTGCTCTCAAGTACTTTTACCCCATGTGGTCCTGCCACAGCATCTGGTCCTGCCCGTCTAGTCCTGCCCTACCTTAATCCCAAATCATGTCTCCCCAACCGACCCCCTTTTCCTTTTTCCAATGTTTCTTTTCCATCCTTTCATCCCGATACCCAGCTGGTTTTCCCTCCACATGGTCCTGTCTCCCCCTTGGCCCTGTCCCTACTTCAGTCCTTTGACGCCTTATGACGTCCCAGGGAATCTTAGGGAAGTTTGGGCCTTCCTCCCCTTTTGTTCTGTCCCTCCTTTGGTCTTGCTCAGCCTCCCGTTCTTTTTGTCTCTGGTCTATTTCCCTCTTCCTTCCTTTTCTCTTCTGCTTTTTCTCCCTCCTCTCTTCTATCCATTCCTCCTGATTCTTTGGTGGTCTTCCCTCGTTATTGGCCTGACTCCCCTTTGGTCCTGCCTCCCTTTCAGTCCTGCTCTCCCTCTGGTCTTGCCCCCCTTCTGGCCTTTCCTCTCTCAGGTCCTGCCCTCCCTCTGGTTTTTCTTCCTTTTTGTCTTGCCCCCACATTACTTCTGGCCCCCCTTCATTCCTGTCCCTCCCTTCGTCCTTCTCTATTTCAAGTCTCTTTTTTTTTGGGACTTTCTTCTTTCCTTGTTCCTTCTCTATCTCAAGTCTCTTTTTTTTCTGTTCTTCTTCCTTTTTCCTTTTTTTTCTCATTTGTTTTTTTCTCCTCTTGCCTTCAATTTTTGTTTGTTCTTTTAGCTGTATGACTGCATTGAAAAAGAAAACTGTTAATATCAACATTCCAAACCATTTAGTCAAGTGGTAGAATACATTTGACTTTATAGGTTGATAGTTAATGTGAGATGGGTCCCCCTGCCCTGGGATAACAGGAGTAAGATTAGAATTAAACAATTACAAATAAAACTGGATTGCAACACAAGCTAAAGTATATATAATATGGAGTCAGGACCAAACTATATATAAAGGGTTATTATTGTCGGGTTTTGCTATTTGTTTAATAGTGTATATTTATACAGTTTCTGTAGCAGTGTGTGTGTATATATAAATATATGTATGTATAACAAGGGTATATTAACCATCAATTTCTCCCTATCTGATTACATTACTAATATATTAGCTAAAAAGCACTTAAATATTAAGGTTTACGTTCTAATTATTTGGAAGGTAAATTGAGATTGGGCTATTTTAGGTATCAGTTCGTATTTAATGCGAATCCCTCTTTCTAACTGTATATCCCTACTATCTCTAGAAGCATAAATAGGAATTAACAGCCAATACCAGGTTAGGGATCACAAGTAAACCAATACTGTAAGGATTACATTACCTTCCAATCCTGCCTCCAGGATGTCAGTCATTTCTTCACTCTGTGTAAAGAAGGAAATAATTAATGTCTACTGTAGATATAAAATATACAGGCTCATTCACGGAGAGCTGCAGTGTCTCTGCTGTGCTCTCCTAAGAGGTTAAATGATTTCCAAAGGTCTAATCTACCTAATGTATGACTAGAGTATGACCAGCATTAGATAATATAAAAAGTGACCACGTTATAGTTATAAACATCTGATAGTACAAATAAAAAAGAATTATACAATGAAGTATTAGGGTTGGAGAGGTTTGATAGAATAGAAGGAGATGAAAATGTTTAGAAATCTTCTCAATCATGTACCTTATACCATATACCCTATACAATAGCTTCCCTAGAGAAAATAGGAAAATGGCTGCGCACATCCTGGTTTCACTTTATTTAAAGAACAATTATACCTACCTCCTATTCACTCCTCTTCTTATAGCCATGCTTTCTACCAGGGGTGAGGGCCTAAATCGCTAGGTCCTCACTCCTGGGCTGTTCGTATTTACACTGCTATACTTACACAGCGCTGCTCCACTCCCA
This sequence comes from Hymenochirus boettgeri, assembly GCA_019447015.1. NCBI lineage: Eukaryota > Metazoa > Chordata > Amphibia > Anura > Pipidae > Hymenochirus > Hymenochirus boettgeri. Next base: position 19,597 of record JAACNH010004861.1, on the reverse strand, counting down.
CTTCCGCTTCCGGGATGTGTCCAATGGGAAGACGCACTCCTTGCAGAGCATGTCTTCCTATTGGCCTCATCGCCGAGGTAGAGGGGGGGCGGAGCTTACTGGAACAGTGCTGTGTAAGTACAACAGTGTAAATGCGAACAGCCCAGGGGTGAGCACCTCACCCTTGGTAGAAAGCGTGGATATAAGAAGAGCGAATAGGAGGTAAGTATAATTGTCCTTTAAACACTATTGTAATTGTATGTATGTATGTATAGTTTATTTAGAAAGAGCCACCCGGGGACACAGCGCTGTACAGTAATAAAATACAATAAAGTCATACAAGGGGGATAAATACATAGATAGTTCAGTACATAAATATATAAATGATATAAATAGAAGTGCTAGAGCTTTGCCACAAGAGGAAATGAGGTCCCTGCCCCTTAGAGCTTACAATCTATTTAATTGGACTTAATAGGAAAGTATTGGATTTCACATATTACAGCATAATGTACTTACTTCCTTCACAGCTGGCTCACAGACAGAGCCTTCAGCTAGAGGCTAAAAAATAAAAGATAAAATTATTAAAAATACAATTGTACAATGTACATATGAAAATATCTATTTATTGTACAATTAAAGGTCAGGATTACATAGGGTTGGCAGTAGACAAGGACAGGTGAATGCCTTGAGAATTTCAAATCTATTATTGGCTCCTTAAGGTGCTCATACACTGTATTCCACCTTCCAATGTTCCTGTGACATTTCTTACCAATCTGACTAGACTGATCAGTAATCAGTTGAAAATGAAAATACTGTGCCAATGTTTTAGCTCAACTGATCTAGTGGATCATTAAATAACTGATATGCCTAATCATTTAGACTTTCATTTTGCCAAAAAGAAGTCAGACAGCAGCAATTGGTTTGTTGGAAGTTATGGGCGATATTTTGCTCAATTAACTAAAATATCTGTAATATCTAATTTTCTACTTACTCCCTCAACAGCCGGTGTTACTAACTCAACAGCCGGTGTTTCTAACTCAACAGCCGGTGTCTCCACAGCTGGTATAGGCGCTTCCTTTTCCACAACCGGTGTCACTATGTCCACAGCCGGTATAGGTGCTTCCGGTTCCACAACCGGTGCCACTGACTCCACAGCTGGTATAGGTGCTTCCGGTTCCACAACCGGTATCACTGTCTCCACAGCTGGTATAGGTGCTTCCGGTTCCACAACCGGTATCACTATCTCCACAGCCGGTATAGGTGCTTCCGGTTCCACAACTGGTGTCATTGTCTCCACAGCCATTATAGGGGCTTCTGGTTCCACAGCTGGAGGCTAAAAGAAATAGTTGAATATAATGCGATAAATACGACTGTATGTGTTTATACATTCAGGGATTAGGATTTTAAGTTTCCCAAGTAGAGAAGAGAAAAATCTATGTGGCTGTAATAATGATTCAATATTGGAATTGTGTCTGTCGGTAAATCTGATTTTGGTGTAAAGTTTTGTGTGATTTTATGGCAGCAATATGGTGGAACTAACATTATCATGCAAAACTCCTGCTATTGCAGGATTAAAGGGCCACTTGACAGCTACCTGCACCCAATTCCTACTGATTTATTTAGCAGATTATTAGATATTCTTCTAACCAGATATTTAAGGATAATTATTGCCCCAATTTGTCAGAGGAATCCAGGTCCCCCCCCATGTAGTCAATCTTGACTGTGGCTACTGACATCACAGCCAATGACTGACTGCTCTCTTCCCTTCTGCCTCCACTGCACATGATCAAGTTCCTTGAACAGAGAGAGGAGGTTGTAACCTCTGCCAGAAAGATAGAGAACAAGCGCAATACAATAATTAAATATCTGGTTATAAATGTAATAAATTGCTATACTTACAAGCTCAACAGCGGGAACAGGAACTGGAATCTTTTTCTAAAAAAACAGGTTATGATTAGTTTATATTTCATTTTGAGATAAGTAAAATAAAGTAAAATAATTAAAATAAAGGTGACCATATACATGACAAACAAACATACTATATCTCACTATGGGACCTGTGATGTATAAATGATAAGAGGAGCACTGAGTTTTAGCAGAATAACGGACACAGAGATAAAATTCTGTACCTGATATTTAGGGGTTTGTGTATTTGGCATTAAAACCTATGTAACTGGTGGGATGTGAATGATGGCACATTCAGCTCATCTATAGATGGAACTGAGGATGAGATGGAAATAAAAATATCTACCAGTCTTACCTTTCTCTTTCCACCACAACATTTAAAAATTGCAGCAAAAAATTGTCTAAATCGTTTGGATGCCATTTCGATATAAATCTGTTAATATGGAGAAAAGCAAAAAAGAGGTTTTAGGAACTGATAATAAGAACATAAAGTTATTGAAATGGTGAAATCAGACTCTATAGATATTACATTTCTCCCACAGTTTCTAATTCTTACAGGGAATATTCATCATATTGTAATAGAGGCTTGAAAAAAACTGCCAGTAAAGACTCAGCTGGGCTGTTCAACTGAAATCCCCACTCAAATCTATACCCAGTTTGTAACATGACTTCCCTATTGGTTACTAAGATTTGTTACGCTAATGGCAACTTTTTATTGTCTTTATCGTTAAAATGTTAAAAACTTTCATAAAAAAATCAATAATTATGAAAAGAAATACGGTAACTATTACCCGTGTGTATTTCAGGTTTTAAGCTGTAATTCTTTTTTTAATTTTATCAGAACAGTTTAGACCGATCAGAAGATTTAGAGAGAATAAATAACAGGTCCACTCACCTCAATGTCTCTCCAACATATGACTAAAATCTTTGTTACTGATATCATAAAATTATTATGGGATGGCGTTGCTATGGTAACCATTACTGATGTATTATTGTGGTGTTGCTATGGTAACCATTACTGATGTATTTATTATTCATGAGCACTTTGGAAAATATTACTTTTAAATAATTATAAAAAGCAGTAGAACTTTTTTTAATTTTATCAGAATTAATAATTAATAATATTGTTACATAGAAAGGGTTATGTTTGGACCAACATCATATATTCAATAGGTTCTGGATGTCACTGATCCACTGTGGCTAAATGCACATACGTATGTAATCAAGTTTAAAAAAAGTTTATTAAAGGGCATGTCTAGATAAAAATAAGTTTAAAACTTCAAAAAACCCTCAAACCTAGGTTTTGAATTATTAATAGTTGGAAAATATTCCCCTGAAGTCCCCCTCTGCTCTGCGGCTGACAGCTGTTCCACTTTCTGGTTGCGGCTGTCAGTAAAGGCGCGACGTGACATCATGCCCAATCACCGGACAGCCGTGACCAGGAAGTAGAGCGACTGGCAGCGCAGAAGCTCGAAACGAGCTCCAAACAGGAGCAGGAGGAGGCGGCTCTGCGGTGAGGGACAGGGGTAAGTAAGTCCCTTCAGGGGAATATATATACCTAAAAGTTGATCCAAAGGATGCTAAAAGAAAACCCAGGGAGGGGGTCCTTCCTGACCCCAAATTACAATGGCAAAGTATCCATGGACCAACCAGAGCTACAGTATATGTATTAATACCAGCAATTCTCAATATTATATAGAATCCCTGTACCAACCAGAGCTACAGTATATGTATTAATACCAGTAATTCTCAATATTATATACTATCTCTGTACCAACCAGAGCTACAGTATATGTATTAATACCAGTAATTCTCAATATTATATAGTATCTCTGTACCAACCAGAGCTACAGTATATGTATTAATACCAGAAATTCTCAATATTATATAGTATCTCTGTACCAACCAGAGCTACAGTATATGTATTAATACCAGTAATTCTCCTGTACCAACCAGAGCTACAGTATATGTATTAATACCAGTAATTCTCAATATTATATACTATCTCTGTACCAACCAGAGCTACAGTATATGTATTAATACCAGTAATTCTCAATATTACACATTCAAGGGTTAGAAATCGGCTCGTAAATTCGATAATTCTCGAAAACCGCGTCAACGAACGTTCAATAATTATGGAAAGTTCGAAAGTCCGAGAAATCCTTCAGTAAAAGTTTGAAAGTTCGAATTTGGATTGTGTCTTTTCGTTAACCTCAAATGTATCGTTTGATTTCGGAAACCCGAATTTATGGCTCAATTTTTGCTGACCCTCGAAAGTATCATTTGGTAACCCCTAATGTAGCTTGCGCAAAACCCGCCAATTCCCGCTAGTGTTTAGGAAGTGTTTTAACAAGTTTTGGTGATAGTGCCATGTTCCCCAGACCATTTCCCAGGTGACACACCATTTACAGTAAGTTACCATTGTTGTTTAGCTGTAATAAACCAGCTTTCAAACTATCTCTCCCTTGACTTGATGGGTCCAAATTTGAACTTTCAACTTTTACTGAAGGATTTCTCTGACTTTCGACTTTCCGGACTTTCATAATTATAGAACGTTCATTGACCGGTTTTGGAATTATCGAATTTACGAGCCGATCTCTAACCCTTGAATGTGTCATTCGCTAACTCTCGAAAGTATTGTTCGTTTTCGCTAACCCTCAAAAGTATTGTTCGATTTCGGTAACCTCTGAATTTATGGCTATTTTCGGACCCCCGAAAGTATCGTTCGGTACCCCTCTAATTGGCGTAACCTTCTAATGTAGCTTGCGCAAAACCTGCCATTGCCCGCTAGTGTTTAGGAAGTGTTTTAACAAGTTTTGGTGATAGTGCCATGTTCCCCAACCATTTCCCAGGTACCACACCCCATTTACAGTAAGTTATGGAAGAATAGAATGCTTTAATACAATGGAGTTTTTTCCAATAATATGATGTTGCTTTTTAATTACATAATTACTTTTGTATTATATACCCCCCTCCTTCATATTCTCTATTATGGTATGGGATTAGGCAGGGTTGCTGTCCTCATATGCAGTAACCTGACGTAATGTAACCATCAGGCACCTTCCTTGTCCTTCCCATGCTGAATAGCTCGGCAGGCGTGTGAGGTGTTTTTAATGTTTATCTGGAGTAAAGATCGATTTTAATGTTTATGTGTGCAGCCCACTCCCAATACTTGTGTTATTTGTAGTAAAAGGTAACAATTCTCCATATTTAATGGTCAAGTAAACAAAGGGAAGTTGAGAGGAGAAATAGAAAAGGCAGATACTAAATAGTTTTAAAATGAATTAATTTTATTATTTATACTTATTTAACAGATAATCCAGAGGAAGGCGAAAACCCCCCCTAATACAATAAGCTTCAGAGGGGGAAAAATTCCTTCCTGACCCCAATTGGGATCGGATTATACCCTGGATTAACTGGAGCTAAGGTTTATACAAGAGGCTGGCAAGACCGTTGATGAGCGTCCACTGAGGCGATAATCTTCGGGAATCATTTGCTGATCTGCTGGGTGAGATAAACAATAACGTCTGATTGAACGGCCACAAATGTACAGTTTTGTCCGTTATAAGCCACTTGTTTGTCGACTGATAAGCAAGGCTGGAGGGCACCATTCAAAGTTTATTTTCTGTCCATCTTTGGGCCTTCCCCTCTTTTGCTTTGCCTCCACTCTTATTTTGTCTCCAAAACAAGGCTGTCAGTCTTCTGGTACTGCCTGCCCTCTAGTTCTGCACATCTTCCAGTCCTTTTTGCTCTCAAGTACTTTTACCCCATGTGGTCCTGCCACAGCATCTGGTCCTGCCCGTCTAGTCCTGCCCTACCTTAATCCCAAATCATGTCTCCCCAACCGACCCCCTTTTCCTTTTTCCAATGTTTCTTTTCCATCCTTTCATCCCGATACCCAGCTGGTTTTCCCTCCACATGGTCCTGTCTCCCCCTTGGCCCTGTCCCTACTTCAGTCCTTTGACGCCTTATGACGTCCCAGGGAATCTTAGGGAAGTTTGGGCCTTCCTCCCCTTTTGTTCTGTCCCTCCTTTGGTCTTGCTCAGCCTCCCGTTCTTTTTGTCTCTGGTCTATTTCCCTTCCTTTTCTCTTCTGCTTTTTCTCCCTCCTCTCTTCTATCCATTCCTCCTGATTCTTTGGTGGTCTTCCCTCGTTATTGGCCTGACTCCCCTTTGGTCCTGCCTCCCTTTCAGTCCTGCTCTCCCTCTGGTCTTGCCCCCCTTCTGGCCTTTCCTCTCTCAGGTCCTGCCCTCCCTCTGGTTTTTCTTCCTTTTTGTCTTGCCCCCACATTACTTCTGGCCCCCCTTCATTCCTGTCCCTCCCTTCGTCCTTCTCTATTTCAAGTCTCTTTTTTTTGGGGGACTTTCTTCTTTCCTTGTTCCTTCTCTATCTCAAGTCTCTTTTTTTTTCTGTCTCTTCCTTTTTCCTTTTTTTTCTCATTTGTTTTTTTCTCCTCTTGCCTTCAATTTTTTTTGTTCTTTTAGCTGTATGACTGCATTGAAAAAGAAAACTGTTAATATCAACATTCCAAACCATTTAGTCAAGTGGTAGAATACATTTGACTTTATAGGTTGATAGTTAATGTGAGATGGGTCCCCCTGCCCTGGGATAACAGGAGTAAGATTAGAATTAAACAATTACAAATAAAACTGGATTGCAACACAACTAAAGTATATAATATATGGAGTCAGGACCAAACTATATATAAAGGGTTTTATTGTCGGGTTTTGCTATTTGTTAATAGTGTATATTTAACAGTTTCTGTAGCAGTGTGTGTGTATATATAAATATATGTATGATAACAAGGGTATATTAACCATCAATTTCTCCCTATCTGATTACATTACTAATATATTAGCTAAAAAGCACTTAAATATTAAGGTTTACGTTCTAATATTTTGGAAGGTAATTGAGATTGGGCTATTTTAGGTATCAGTTCGTATTTAATGCGAATCCCTCTTTCTAACTGTATATCCCTACTATCTCTAGAAGCATAAATAGGAAGTAACAGCCATACCAGGTTAGGGATCACAAGTAAACCAATACTGTAAGGATTACATTACCTTCCATCCTCCTCCTGCCTCCAGGATGTCAGTCATTTCTTCACTCTGTGTAAAGAAGGAAATAATTAATGTCTACTGTAATATAAAATATACAGGCTCATTCACGGAAGCTGCAGTGTCTCTGCTGTGCTCTCCTAAGAGGTTAAATGATTTCCAAAGGTCTAATCTACCTAATGTATGACTAGAGTATGACCAGCATTAGTAATAAAAAGTGACCACGTTATAGTTATAAACATCTGATAGTACAAAAAAAATTATACAATGAAGTATTAGGGTTGGAGAGGTTTGATAGAATAAGGAGATGAAAATGTTTAGAAATCTTCTCAATCATGTACCTTATACCATATACCCTATACAATAGCTTCCCTAGAGAAAATAGGAAAATGGCTGCGCACATCCTGGTTTCACTTTATTTAAAGAACAATTATACCTACCTCCTATTCACCTCCTCTTCTTATATCCATGCTTTCTACCAGGGGTGAGGGCCTAAATCGCTAGGTCCTCACTCCTGGGCTGTTCGTATTTACACTGCTATACTTACACACGCTGCTCCACTCCCACTTCCGCTTCCGGGATGTGTCCATGGGAAGACGCACTCCTTGCAGAGCATGTCTTCCTATTGGCCTCATCGCCGAGGTAGAGGAGGGGCGGAGCTTACTGAACAGTGCTGTGTAAGTACAACAGTGTAATGCGAACAGCCCAGGGGTGAGCACCTCACCCTTGGTAGAAAGCGTGGATATAAGAAGAGCGAATAGGAGGTAAGTATAATTGTCCTTTAAACACTATTGTAATTGTATGTATGTATGTATAGTTTATTTAGAAAGCGCCACCCGGGGACACAGCGCTGTACAGTAATAAAATACAATAAAGTCATACAAGGGGATAATACATAGATAGTTCATACATAAATATAAATGATATAAATAGAAGTGCTAGAGCTTTGCCACAAGAGGAAATGAGGTCCCTGCCCCTTAGAGCTTACAATCTATTTAATTGGACTTAATAGGAAAGTATTGGATTTCACATATTACAGCATAATGTACTTACTTCCTTCCTTCACAGCTGGCTCACAGACAGAGCCTTCAGCTAGAGGCTAAAATAAAAGATAAAATTATTAAAATACAATTGTACAATGTACATATGAAAATATCTATTTATTGTACAATTAAAGGTCAGGATTACATAGGGTTGGCAGTAGACAAGGACAGGTAATGCCTTGAGAATTTCAAATCTATTATTGGCTCCTTAAGGTGCTCATACACTGTATTCCACCTTCCAATGTTCCTGTGACATTTCTTACCAATCTGACTAGACTGATCAGTAATCAGTTGAAAATGAAAATACTGTGCCAATGTTTTAGCTCAACTGATCTAGTGGATCATAAATAACTGATATGCCTAATCATTTAGACTTTCATTTTGCCAAAAAAGTCAGACAGCAGCAATTGGTTTGTTGGAAGTTATGGGCGATATTTTGCTCAATTAACTAAAATATCTGTAATATCTAATTTTCTACTTACTCCACTACTCCCTCAACAGCCGGTGTTACTAACTCAACAGCCGGTGTTTCTAACTCAACAGCCGTGTCCTCCCACAGCTGGTATAGGCGCTTCCTTTTCCACAACCGGTGTCACTATGTCCACAGCCGGTATAGGTGCTTCCGGTTCCACAACCGTGCCACTGCTCCACAGCTGGTATAGGTGCTTCCGTTCACAACCGGTATCACTGTCTCCACAGCTGGTATAGGTGCTTCCGTTTTCCACAACGGTATCACTATCTCCACAGCCGGTATAGGTGCTTCCGGTTCCACAACTGGTGTCATTGTCTCCACAGCCATTATAGGGGCTTCCGGTTCCACAGCTGGAGGCTAAAAGAAATAGTTGAATATAATGCGATAAATACGACTGTATGTGTTTATACATTCAGGGATTAGGATTTTAAGTTTCCAAGTAGAGAAGAGAAAAATCTATGTGGCTGTAATAATGATTCAATATTGGAATTGTGTCTGTCGGTAAATCTGATTTTGGTGTAAAGTTTTGTGTGATTTTATGGCAGCAATATGGTGGAACTAACATTATCATGCAAAACTCCTGCTATTGCAGGATTAAGGGCCACTTGACAGCTACCTGCACCCAATTCCTACTGATTTATTTAGCAGATTATTAGATATTCTTCTAACCAGATATTTAAGGATAATTATTGCCCCAATTTGTCAGAGGAATCCAGGTCCCCCCCCATGTAGTCAATCTTGACTGTGGCTACTGACATCACAGCCAATGACTGACTGCTCTCTTCCCTGCTGCCTCCACTGCACATGATCAAGTTCCTTGAACAAGAGAGGAGGTTGTAACCTCTGCCAGAAAGATAGAGAACAAGCGCAATACAATAATTAAATATCTGGTTATAAATGTAATAATTGCTATACTTACAAGCTCAACACGGGAACAGGAACTGGAATCTTTTTCTAAAAAAACAGGTTATGATTAGTTTATATTTCATTTTGAGATAAGTAAAATAAAGTAAAATAATTAAAATAAAGGTGACCATATACATGACAAACAAACATACTATATCTCACTATGGGACCTGTGATGTATAAGATAAGAGGAGCACTGAGTTTTAGCAGAAAACGGACACAGAGATAAATTCTGTACCTGATATTTAGGGGTTTGTGTATTTGGCATTAAAACCTATGTAACTGGTGGGATGTGAATGATGGCACATTCAGCTCATCTATAGATGGAACTGAGGATGAGATGGAAATAAAAATATCTACCAGTCTTACCTTTCTCTTTCCACCCAACATTTAAAAATTGCAGCAAAAAATTGTCTAAATCGTTTGGATGCCATTTCGATATAAATCTGTTAATATGGAGAAAAGCAAAAAGAGGTTTTAGGAACTGATAATAAGAACATAAAGTTATTGAAATGGTGAAATCAGACTCTATAGATATTACATTTCTCCACAGTTTCTAATTCTTACAGGGAATATTCATCATATTGTAATAGAGGCTTGAAAAAAACTGCCAGTAAAGACTCAGCTGGGCTGTTCAACTGAAATCCCCACTCAAATCTATACCCAGTTTGTAACATGACTTCCCTATTGTTACAAGATTTGTTACGCTAATGGCAACTTTTTATTGTCTTTATCGTTAAAATTTTAAAAACTTTCATAAAAAATCAATAATTATGAAAAGAAATACGGTAACTATTACCCGTGTGTATTTCAGGTTTTAAGCTGTAATTCTTTTTTTAATTTTATCAGAACAGTTTAAGACCGATCAGAAGATTTAGAGAGAATAAATAACAGGTCCACTCACCTCAATGTCTCTCCAACATATGACTAAAATCTTTGTTACTGATATCATAAAATTATTATGGGATGGCGTTGCTATGGTAACCATTACTGATGTATTATTGTGGTGTTGCTATGGTAACCATTACTGATGTATTTATTATTCATGAGCACTTTGGAAAATATTACTTTTAAATAATTATAAAAGCAGTAGAACTTTTTTTAATTTTATCAAATTAAAAAAAAATTTATATATAGAATAAATAAGGTACATCAATGTTCTCCACATATACTAAATCCTGAACTGTGCATAAAAATAATTTCATGAATAGATATAATCTTAAATGTAGACATAGTCTAGAATCATATATAGTAATCATATAATAGATTAGAAAGACAGCTCATCATTATAATAATATTGTTCATAGAAAGAGTTATGTTGGACAACATCATATTCAATAGGTCTGGATGTCACTGATCCACGTGGCTAAATGCACATACGTATGAATCAAGTTTAAAAAAGTTTATTAAGGGCATGTCTAGAAAAAATAAGTTTAAACTTCAAAAAAAAACCTAGGTTTGAATTATTAATAGTTGGAAATATTCCCTGAAGTCCCCTCTGCTCTGCGGCTGACAGCTGTTCCACTTTCTGGTTGCGGCTGTCAGTAAAGGCGCGACGTGACATCATGCCCAATCACCGGACAGCCGTGACCAGGAAGTAGAGCGACTGGCAGCGCAGAAGCTCGAAACGAGCTCCAAACAGGAGCAGGAGGAGGCGGCTCTGCGGTGAGGGACAGGGTAAGTAAGTCCCTTCAGGGAATATATATACCTAAAAGTTGATCCAAAGGATGCTAAAAGAAAACCCAGGGAGGGGGTCCTTCCTGACCCCAAATTACAATGGCAAAGTATCCATGGACCAACCAAGCTACAGTAATGTATATACCAGCATTCTCAATATTATATGAATCCTGTACAACCAGAGCTAAGTATAGTATAATACCAGTATCTCAATATTATAACTCGTACAACAGAGCTACAGTATGTATACGTATCAATAGTCCGTACAGAGTACATATTACCAGAATCCATATATAGTATCCTGACCAACCAGAGCTACAGTAAGTATTAATACCAGTATTCTCAATATTATAATATCCTGTACCAACCAGAGCTACAGTATGTATTAATACCAGTAATTCTCATATTATATATTCCTACCAACCGAGCTACAGTATATGTATTAATACCAGTATTCAATATTATATAGTATCCTGTACCAACCAGATACAGTATATGTATTAATACCAGTAATTCTCAAATTATATGTATCCTGACCAACCAGAGCTACGTATAGTATTAACCAGTAATTCTCAATATTATTATATCTCGTACCAACCGAGCTACGTATATGTATTAATACCAGTATTTCAATATTATAAATATCCTGTACCAACCAGAGCTACAGTATAGTATTAATACCAGTAATTCTCAATATTATTAGTATCCCTACCAACCGAACTACAGTATATGTATTAATACCAGTCATTTCAAATAATATATCCCTGTACCACCCAGAACTATAGTATATGTATTAATACAAGTAATTCTCAATATTTTTTAGTTTTAGAACTTATCCAGCCCAATTTATGAACTTGCCATTACCAAAACTGCTGGAGAACAGTTACACAGTCTCACTGTAAAGAAACCTTTCCTAACTTGAAGATGAAACTTATTTTATTCCCATCTTAAAGGATGTCCACAAGTCGTCTGTATGACCTATTAGTTAACAATGCACCAGAAAGTTTATTATATGGCCCATTTATATTTGTATATTCAAAAACAGTCCCAACTTGTCTAATCTGCCTAGTAAAGCCCCAACATTCCCCCTATTATTTTATTAGACTTTTCTGAATTCCTTCCATTTCCTAGATTTCCCTTCTGCATATGGGATTCCAAAACTGCACCACATTCCAAATGAGAATATTTTTCTCCCTTGAATCAATTCCCTTCTTTATACAAGACAATATCTTGCTTGCTCTAGCTGTTGCTGTCTGGCATTGTTTGCTACAGCTAAGTCTGTTATCTACTTAAACCCCCAAATCTTCTCAATTAGAGATTCACTTAGCATAGAGTTATTTATGGAGTAGTTGGCACAAGGATTGTAAAACATTGTTACAGCATCACCTTACATTGATCTACATTGAACTCATCTTCGATTCTGCTGCCCATTTGATAATCTATCAGGTCAGCTTGTAGCAATTGCACATCATTTGATATTTATAAAGCTCTGCATAGTTTAGTGTCATCAGCAAATATATCTCTCAATGCCCCCTTCTAAGTCATTTATAAACAGATTAAAAATTAGTGGTCCTATTACAGAACCCACTTTAGCTCACATGGATGTAGCTCCATTGACCATTATTTTTTTTTTTTACTGAGCTGAACCATAAATGGTCAGGTTGCCTTAATCCTTAAGAATATTTAAAGGGCATGTCCACCCCCAAAACTATAATCCCCCCCCACTACTGGCCCCATCATGTAGTGTAGTTACTTACCTCACATCCCAGCTCCATATGGTTCTCCTGAAGTCCCCTCCCAAAGTCCTAAATCTGCCCACCAGGAGGAAAGCAGAGTCCATATAGGACTCTGCCTCCTACCTGGCCTCCGGGAGAAGTTTAGTATTGTACGCGCTCCTGGGGGGTAATCTACCTTAACAGTATGCACCTAGGAGGAGAGTCTTTGAGTGCCGCCACACATGCTTTTGATTTGTTTGTTTGACTCCTTATTTGGACATGACAGAGTCAATAAGAAAGGAGTTGTAGTATGTATGTATGTTAAACAGGAATTGAAGCCAAATCTAAAAGATGGAATAGACGTTATAACGATATGGCAGAAACAATATGGGTAGATCTGTGTACAGCAAGCAAGAAGGTAGGTAAATTAATTGTTGGGGGTATCTTATAAAGAGAAAGAAACTAGGACACACCCCCAGCCTATGAGTAAGAGCCGGTGTGGCTCGAAACGCATAAGGCGAGACCTCCGCATGTTTGCTCGTTTGTTTGTATGAGGCGGATTGTGCCATAATAAAGAAAGGATTTTTACCTATTGAGTGAGTCTGGACTTCTGAATCCCGGTGGTGTGCGCCAACGTTTGAAAACCTCTGCACTGATCTTTGATTCTATGTTATAAGCTGTCAAATGCTGGGGAGGAGGTGGAAATGAATCTTCATATGCAGTTGGTGAAGTATGGTATGGGGCATGTTTTGGTTATGGGTGATTTTAACTACTCTGACATAGATTGGAGTAAGTGTAAAAAAATGAGGTTCTCTCCTGCATGGCTTAATGCTCAGGTAAAAAGGGAAATGGAATAAAAGAAAAAGGCTTTTAAAATTTTGAAATCAGAGGGAACAGAATGTCTTACAGGGAGTATAAAAGCTGTAATAAAGAGTGTAAGAAAGCAATTAAACTGCTAAAATAGAAAATAAAATACGGATAGCCAGACAAAGCAAGTCCAACCCCAAAATGTTTTAAGTATATAAATGGTAAAAAGATGAGTACTGAGAATGTGGGACACTACAATGGGGCTGAGGTGGTTGTAGATAATGCCAAAAAGGCTAATCTGCTAAACCGTTTTTTACATCGGTTTTCACTATAGAGATTCCTAGTCCTTACAGCGGGGATTGTAATAATATGCAGGGGAGAAATGAATTGTATTCACATTGGCTGACGGAGGATATGGTAAGAAAATAATTAGACAAAGTAAACATCAATAAAGCCCAGGACCAGATGGATTGCATCCCCTGATTTTAAAACAGTTTAGTTAAGTTCTATCTAGACCACTGTTTCTCATCTTTTCATATTCACTTTGGTCTGAGGATGTGCCGCTGGATTGTAAAAAAGCCAATGTAATACCAATATTCAAAAAAGGTAGTCATTCACAGACTGGTAACTATAGACCTGTAAGCCCAACATCAGTGGTAGGGAAAGTGCTGGAAATTTTGTTACGGGATCATGTCCTTGACTTTGTCTACAGAACTGATCTTATTAGTAGTAGTCAGCATGGATTTATGAGTCTAGATCACGCCAGACAAATTTAAGTGAGTAAGAATTTAGACATAGATTGATTATCAAAATGGGCAGCAAGGGCAGATAAGATTCAATGTTGATAAATGTAAAGTGATGTATTTGGGATTTAATAATCCCTGTTCCACCTACACCATAAATAAGTCTGTGTTAAGTGCGTCTGTAATGGGAAAAGATTTGGGGGTTCTGGTAAATAACAGACTTAGCTGTAGCAACAATGCCAGACAGCCACAGAGAGAAAAATATTATTCTCCCTCTTTACAAGGCACTGGTAAGGCCTCATTTGGATTATGCAGTGCAGTTTGGATTCCCATATACAAAAGGGACATCTTGGAAATGGAAGCAGCTCAGAGAAGGGCAACTAAATTAACAAGGGGAATGGAGGGGGCTTAAATATGCAGGCAGATTTGACAAGTTAGGGCTGTTTACTTCGGAGAAGCGACATGCGTGGGGATATGATCACCTTATACGAATATATTAATGGGCCATACAATGAACTCTCTGGTGCATTGTTCACTAATAGGTCACACAAGAGGACTCGTGGACATCCTTTAAGATTGGAAGAAAAGAAGTTTCATCTTCAGGTTAGGAAAGGTTTCTTTACAGTGAGAACGGTGAAACTGTGGAACTGTCTTCCAGCAGATGTGGTAATGGCAAGTTCATTGAATAGCTTTAAAAATGGGCTGGATACGTTTCTAAAACTAAAAATATTGAGAATTCCTGGTATTAATACATATAGTGTAGATCTGCTTGATCTAGGGATACTTTCCAATTGTGATTTGGAGTCAGGAGGGAATTTCCCCCCCCTTTTTAGCGAATAGGTTGGACTTGATGGACGTATGTCTTTATTCAACCTCAATGTAATGTGCCACTGTAATGTCATTAACATGTAACGTCCCACTGTAATGTCATTGACATGTCATTACATGTTGTAATGTGCCACTCCCACATAACTTATGTTTATATCTTCCAATGATCATTTTTTGATGTTGGATTTTCAAAATAAAACTTAAAAAAACAGATTCCTCTCCAGGAGGATAAAGTTAATGGAAATTAGAAAAACTTCTTCACATTCCTCAGACCTGAGTGTCCACTTCCTGCAGACTGGAAATTTAACCCCAAATGACCAACCTTTAACTTCTCACAGAATACAAAGGAAATAATACATTTTAATTCAATTACTTTTTTTTTTTTTTAAAGAAACCAGATATAGATCTACTGGTTGTGCCGATGTTATAGCTAGAGAACTGTAACTCTGTTTTCCCCCTTTCCCATTCCTACTTGTGCTAGTAGTATCCTGCCTAGTTTAGTCAAGACCCCTGCACACACTGTAGCTATCCTTTGGCTAGTTTAGTCAGACCCTTGCACACACTGTAGCTATACCTTTGGCCTAGTTTAGTCAAGACCCCTGCACAACTGTAGCTATACCTTTGGCCTAGTTTGTCAGACCCTGCACCACTGTAGCATACCTTTGGCCTAGTTTAGTCAAGACCCTTGCACACACTGTAGCTATACCTTTGGCCTAGTTTATCAAGACCCTCACACATGTAGCTATACCTTTGCCTAGTTTAGTCAAGACCCCTGCACACACTGTAGCTATACCTTTGGCCTAGTTTAGTCAAGACCCTGCACACACTGTAGCTATACCTTTGGCCTAGTTTAGTCAAGACCCCTGCACACACTGTAGCTATACCTTTGGCCTAGTTTAGTCAAAACCCCTGCACACACTATAGCTATACCTTTGGCCTAGTTTAGTCAAAACCCCTGCACACCTGTAGCTATACCTTTGGCCTAGTTTAGTCAAGACCCCTGCACACACTGTAGCTATACCTTTGGCCTAGTTTAGTCAAGACCCCGCACACACTGTAGCTATACCTTTGGCCTAGTTTAGTCAAGACCCCTGCACACACTGTAGCTATACCTTTGGCCTAGTTTAGTCAAGACCCCTGCACACACTGTAGCTATACCTTTGGCCTAGTTTGTCAAGACCCCTGCACACACTGTAGCTATACCTTTGGCCTAGTTTAGTCAAAACCCCTGCACACACTATAGCTATACCTTTAGCCTAGTTTAGTCAAGACCCCTGCACACACTATAGCTATACCTTGGCCTAGTTTAGTCAAGACCCCTGCACACACTGTAGCTATATCTTTGGCCTAGTTTAGTCAAGACCCCTGCACTCCAGAGCCGAAATCCCAGACGCCTCCGATGCATCTCCAGTCCTTTGCACTGTGTGCGCAGTAGCGAGGACGTGTCGGAGACTGTTGGTGCTGGAGTGGGTCGGCGGGTAAGTGTCTCCTCCTCCCTGTAAGATTTACTGAAGAACAGGAGGTAAGAGATAGTACATTTAACTCCTGTTCTTCAGTAAATCAGATAGAAACCAACTTACTTTTTTGATGGACATACCCTTTAATGTTAGCACTTTTTTTTAATCCATTGTTACACAGAAGCGTTGTGACAATAGAACTTAATATAATTGTAACATAAAAGAAGTAATCTTTTGTTAGAATGTACTCACTGCCCCATGCAGTATGTGGGGTATACCACACAGCCGTATACAGGTTATACCAATCAGCCGTGGTTGGGCATGTGTGATATCCAGTGGGTACAAGAGGAGGAGCCAAGATGGCAGCCCACATGGGACAAATTTAAAACCACATCTTTTCACTGTCATTGGGCTGATGTCACAATTTAATATGTACTTTGTACAAGTTTTCACTTTAGTTGTCCTGATAGTTCTTCACTATGAGGACAAGCAAAAACATGCAGTTTACACTGATAAAGCCAATACTTTCCACTGAGTCACTGATTCAATCTAACATGAGCATGGTATTTGTATGGGACTTGCAAATCATTTTTCTTTAAAGGAAAGGTTCACTGCAGAAGTGAACTGTTCCTTTAATGTATTGATTGAAGACCGGGAGTTAAGGAGCTATGCCTTACCTTCCATTTTTCAATCAATGCATGTGGAGGCAGGAACGAATATAGAACTAACTTACCTTTCGCGCGATCCACCGCAAGCACTGAAATTCCCTACCCCTTAATTGTTCTGTTCAACTATACGTGCATTATCGCACATGCGCTATATAGTTAATCAGAACCAGGAAGCAGCCGGGACCTGTCGGTGCTGCTGCGGTGGATTACGTAAAAGGTAAGCTAGTTCTATATTCGTTCCTGCCTCCACATGCATTATTGAAGAACGGAAGGTAAGGCATAGTTGTCTGACATTAGATTGCAACGAACAGATATGTGCATTGACTATCATGTAATCAGTTTTAATATTTCTAACTAGCTGTGCATACTGTTCTTTTCCACATTATGTCCAAACTGCTGCAATATTCTGTAGTCACAACAATTCAAATAAAAGGGAGGAAGTTATTTTGATTCTATTCTTACCCTTATAACCCTGAAAATGCATTTATCAGCCCTGTCAGGAACATCCTAATGTGGCTTTACTTTATGGGTAATGTGAGACTGGGATCATATTTATAAGGATCGCTATCACTAGGGACCCTTTATACCGTTCGAAAACAATACTGCATGTATCAAAAAATTCAATACTGGATGGTATTTTGATTATGCCATTATGGCCCATTGGCTTCAACTGCAACATTGCAACATTAATGAAGTACCAATATGGGTACCGAATGCAAACATTACGGATATGAACAGATAAAGGATTGGTATCGGTCTTTACCAAAATATAAATACTTCCCAGGGTGTCAGATGTTCTTAAAGTCAATTATAGTTAATCAATTGGAATTTTCAAAACAATACAAATATTGAGTGGTCTTATTGAAAAACTAACTTAACATATGAGTATAAAAATATCAAAAAATGTCCCCTACCATTACTGGTCACAGACAAGATACAAATTCACACATGCTCAGTCTTCTAAATTCCCTCCCTTCTACTGTAAGTAGAGATGGACTAGAACTTGAACCCGAGTTCAAGCCGAACTTATCGAGTTCCAATGGACTCGGACTCCTCAAACTATGCCAGACCTGGATTTCTCGGACTTTTGAACTTTCCAGACTTTTGATGATTATCGAACGTTCATCTTTGCTGTTTTGAGAATTATCGAATTTACCAGCCGTCTCTAATCCTTAAATGTATCGTTCACTAACCTTTGAAAGTATTGTTCGTTTTCGCTAACCCTCAAAAGTATAGTTCGATTTCGGTAACCCTCAAAAGTATAGTTAGATTTCGGTAACCCTCGAATTTATGGCTCTATTTTCAGTAACTCTGAAAGTATCGTTCAGTAACCCTCGAATTGGCCGTAACCCTCTAATGTAGCTTGCGCAAAACCCGACAATTGCCCGCTAGTGTTTAGGAAGCGTTTTAAAACAGTTTTAGTGATAGTGCCATGTCCCCAGACCATTTTCCAGGTTCCACAGCCATTTACAGTAAGTTACCATTGTTAGTTTAGCTGTAATTAACCTAGCCTTTTCAAACCATCACTCTCCCATTGACTTGAATGGTCCAAATTCAAACTTTCAAACATTACTGAAGGATTTCTCGGACGTTCGAACTTTCCAATATTATTGAGCGTTCGTTGACGCGTTTTCGAGAATTATCGAATTTACGAGCCGATCTCTAACCCTTAAATGTGTCATTCGCTAACTCTTGAAAGTATTGTTCGTTTTGTTAACCCTCAAAAGTATTGTTCGGTAATCCTCTAATGTAGCTTGCGCAAAACCCAACAATTGCTTGCTAGTGTTGAGCAAAACCCGACAATTGCCGCTAGTATTTAGGAAGTGTTTTAACAAGTTTTGGTGATAGTGCCATGCTCCCCAGACCATTTCCCAGGTTCCACAGCCATTTACAGTAAGTTACCATTGTTAGTTTAGCTGTAATAAACCTAGCCTATTCAAACTATCACTCTCCCATTGACTTAATGGGTCCAAATTCGAACTTTCAAACTTTTACTGAAGGATTTCTCGGACCTTCAAACTTTCCATAATCATTGAACGTTCATTGACGCGTTTTTTGAGAATTATCGAATTTACAAGCCGATCTCTAACCCTTAAATGTGTCACTCGCTAGCGCTTAAATTTAATTTTGCTGTAACCTTCTAACAATGTTAGCTTGCGCAAAACCAGACAATTGCCCGCTAGTGTTTAGGAAGTGTTTTAAACAAGTTTTGGGATAGTGTGCATGTTCCCCAGACCATTTTCCAGTTGCCACGGTCATTAACAGTAAGTTACCATTGTTAGTTTAGCTGTAACAAACCTAGCCTTTTCAAACTATCGCTGACCCATTGACTCTCTCTCA
>JAACNH010004860.1:0-22483 GCA_019447015.1 Hymenochirus boettgeri | reverse complement strand
CAGCATGACATCATTATTGTGCGACAATTTTTATTTTAAGTCTAATGGTAACCCTAACTTTATACAAATTTGAATTTTTAAGCTAAAAAGCATTACACTTAAGTGACTCTGTAGGCTTTATAGTTTAATTATATTAACTCAGCATACATGATACAAAACAGTCTAAGTTCAAGCTTCTTAGCTACCAAGTTATAAAGTACTAACATTAAACGTATTGTTACAATCAGGAAATCTAAAGGATGTCACATTATTGCTTTAATTTCTACTACAGGACCCGTACCAAAAGCAAACATTGTAGCCAATATCCCATAATTATCCTCAATATAATATCTAAAGAAAATAAACAAGTAACTTGCTATTGATAGAATAATATAGGATTATTGGCATAGATATTAACACATTAATCTATTGTGGTTTATCTTTCCAGAGTATAATCTTAAAATTGAAGTAACATACTAACATATTAGATAATATAATTTAAAGTTTAAATAACCTATTATCAACAAAATAATCATGAATATTAACTTAAATATATTAACAAAAGATTATCATCCACAATTCCTAAGTTATCAATTATGTCCAAAATTACCTCTAATCAAAACTGAAGTTGGCTCGATCATTGAAAGAAACAGGTATACTGATCATATTGGAAGCTAACCTACATTAAATGGAATGCTATTAGGCTTTTTATATTTCGTTGTGTTTAAATGTCAGGGGGACATTTTAGTGATGTACCTATGACATCAGCATGACATCATAATTGTGCGACAATTTTATTTTAAGTCTAATGATAACCCTAAATTTTACAAATTTGAATTTTCAAGCTAAAAAGCATTACACTTAGTGGACTCGTAGGCTTTAGTAGTTTTTTGTGTTTAAATGTGTCGGGTGAATTTTTTGTGATGTCACTATGACATCACAATGACATCATCATTGCGTGACAATTTCAAATTTGACCTTTTCAAGTATTGCACTTGGTTGACTGCTATTAGGCTTTTTATTATTCGTTGTGTTTTAATGTCAGGGGGACATTTTTAGTGATGTCATTGACATCATGACATCATAATTGTGCGACAATTTTTATTTTAAGTCTAATGATAACCCTAACTTTATACAAATTTGAATTTTCAAGCTAAAAAGCATTACACTTAAGTGACTCTGTAGGCTTTATAGTTTTTTGTGTAAATGTGTCGGGTGAATTTTTTGTGATGTCACTAGACATCCGAATGACATCATCATTGTGCACAATCTATTTAACTAAACTTTTTAAGTATTGCACTGGTTTGACACTTGTTAGGCTTTTTTTTTTATAATTGCGTTTAAAAGTGTCAGGGTGACATTTTTATTGATGTCCCTTTGACATCAACCTGACATCATAATTGTGCGCAATTTTTATTTTAAAAATAATGATCATCCTAACTTTGTACAAATTTGATTTTTAAAGCTAAAAAGCATTGCACTAAGTGACTCTGTAGACTTTATAGTTTTATGTGTTTAAATGTGTCAGGGTTAATATTTTTGTGATGTCACTATGACATCATCATTGTGCGACAATTTTAATTATTACCGTTGAAATCATTTTACTTGGTTTTCTTTTTTTTAGGCCGTAGGTTTATTGTGTTTAAATGATAAAGGTGCTATTCTTTGTTATGTCACTATGACATCAGAGTGACATCATCATGTGCGACAATTTTATTTTAAATCTAATGATCATCCTAACTTTATACAAATTAGATTTTTTTAAAGCTAAAAGCATTGCACTTAAGTGACTCTGTAGACTTCATAGTTTTATGTGTTTAAATGTGTCAGGGTTAATATTTTTGTGATGTCACTATGACATCACAATGACATCATCATTGTGCGACAATTTAATTTTACCTTTTTAGTATTGCACTTGGTTTGACACTTGTTAGGCTTTTTTTTATTATTGTGTTTAAATGTCAGGGGACATTTTTATGATGTCCTATGACATCAACTGAAATCATATTGTGCACAATTTTTATTTTAATAATGATCCCTAACTTTTTACAAATTTGAATTTTTAAGCTAAAAAGCATTCACTTAAGTGACTCTGTGACTTTATAGTTTTTTGTGTTTAAATGTTCGGGTTAATTTTTGTGATGTCACTATGACATCACAATGACATCATCATGTGCGGACATTTTATTATTACCTTAAATATTGACTTGTTACTTTTGCGTATGGTTATTGGTTTAAATGTTAGGTGCTATTCTTTGTAATGTCACTATGACATCAAGTGACATCATATTGTGCGACAATTTTTATTTTAAATCTAAGATCATCCTAACTTATACAAATTAGATTTTTTAAGCTAAAAAGCATTGCACTTAAGGACTCTGTAGCTTATAGTTTTGTGTTTAAATGTGTCAGGGTTAATTTTTTGTGATGTCACTATGACACACAATGACATCATGTGCGACAATTTCAATTTACCTTTTCAAGTATTGCACTTGGTTTGATGCTTTAGGCTTTTTATTATTCGTTGTTTAAATGTCAGGGGAAATTAGTTGATGTACCTATGACATCAGCATGACATCATAATTGTGCGACAATTTTTATTTAAGTCTAATGATAACCCTAACTTTATACAAATTTGATTTTAAGCAAAAAGCATTACTTAAGTGACTCTGTAGGCTTATAGTTTTTTGTGTTTAAATGTGTCGGGTGAATTTTTTTGTGATGTACTAGACATCACAATGACATCATATTGCGTGACAATTCAAATTACCTTTTCAGTATTGCACTTGGTTTGACTGCTTTAGGCTTTTTATATTCGTGTTGTTTAAATGTCAGGGGACTTTTTAGTGATGTACCTATGACATCAGCATGACATCATAATTGTGCGACAATTTTTATTTATCTAATAGAACCCTAACTTTATACAAATTTGAATTTTAAGCTAAAAAGCATTACACTTAGTGACTCTGTAGACCATAGTTTTTGTGTTTAAATGTGTCAGGGTTAATATTTTTGTGATGTCACTATGACATCACAATGACATCATCATTGCGCGACAATTTCAAATTTGACCTTTTCAAGATTGCACTTGGTTTGACTGCTATTAGGCTTTTTATTATTCGTTGTGTTAAATGTCAGGGGGACATTTTTAGTGATGTACCTATGACATCAGCAGACATCATAATTGTGCGACAATTTTTATTTTAAGTCTAATGATAACCCTAACTTTATACAAATTTGAATTTTCAAGCTAAAAAGCATTACACTTAGTGACTCTGTAGGCTTTATAGTTTTTGTGTTTAAATGTGTCGGGTGAATTTTTTTGTGATGTCACTATGACATCACAATGACATCATCATTGCGTGACAATTTCAAATTTGACCTTTTCAAGTATTGCACTTGGTTTGATGCTATTAGGCTTTTTATTATTCGTTGTGTTTAAATGTCAGGGGGACATTTTTAGTGATGTCCCTTGACATCAACTGACATCATAATTGTGCGACAATTTTTATTTTAAGTCTAATGATAACCTAACTTTATACAAATTTGAATTTTCAAGCTAAAAAGCATTACACTTAAGTGACTCTGTAGGCTTTATAGTTTTTTGTGTTTAAATTGTCGGGTGAATTTTTTTGTGATGTCACTGACATCAGAATGACATCATCATTGTGCAACAATTTAATTTATAACCTTTTTAAGTATTGCACTTGGTTTGACACTTGTTAGGCTTTTTTTTTTATAATTGCGTTAAAGTGTCAGGGTGACATTTTTTATGATGTCCTTGACATCAACTGACATCATAATTGTGCGACAATTTTTATTTTAAAAATAATGATCATCCTAACTTTGTACAAATTTTGATTTTATAAAGCTAAAAAGCATGCACTTAAGTGACTCTGTAGACTTTATAGTTTTATGTGTTTAAATGTGTCAGGGTTTATATTTTTGTGATGTCACTATGACATCACAATGACATCATCATTGTGCGACATTTAATTATTACCGTTGACATTTTCATCTTGGTTTTACTTTTTAGGCGTATGGTTATTGTGTTAAATGTAAAGGTGCTATTCTTTGTAATGTCACTATGAAATCAGAGGACATCATCATTGTGCGACAATTTTTATTTTAAATCTAATGATCATCCTAACTTTATACAAATTAGATTTTTTTAAAGCTAAAAAGCATTGCACTTAAGTGACTCTGTAGACTTTAGTTTTTTATGTGTTAAATGTGTCAGGGTTAATATTTTTGTGATGTCACTATGACATCACAATGACATCATCATTGTGCGGACAATTCTAATTTTACCTTTTAGTATTGCACTTGGTTTGACACTGTTAGGCTTTTTTTTATTATTGCGTTTAAAGTTCAGGGGGACATTTTTAGTGATGTACCTTGACATCAACTGACATATAATTGTGCACAATTTTTATTTTAAATAATGATACCTAACTTTACAAATTTGAATTTTTTAAGCTAAAAAGCATTCACTTAAGTGACTCTGTAGGCTTTATAGTTTTATGTGTTTAAATGTGTCGGGTAATTTTGTGATGTCACTATGACATCCACATGATCATCATTGTGCGACAATTTAATTTTACCGTTGAAATTCATTTTACTTGGTTATTTTTAGGCCGTATGTTTATTGTTTATTGTGTTTAAATGTTCAGGGCTATTTGTGAGTCCTATGACATCAAATGACCTCATATGTGCGACAATTTTTATTTTAAATTAAGATCATCCTAACTTTATACAAATTAGATTTTTTAAGCTAAAAAGCATGCACTTAAGTGACTCTGTAGACTTATAGTTTTTTGTGTTTAAATGTGTCAGGGTTAAATTTTTGTGATGTCACTATGACATCACAATGACATCATGTGCGACAATTTCAAATTGACCTTTTCAAGTATTGCACTGGTTTGACTGCTTTAGGCTTTTTTATTATTCGTGTGTTATGTCAGGGGACATTTTAGTGATGTACCTATGACATCAGATGACATCATAATTGTGCGACAATTTTATTTTAAGTCTAATGATAACCCTAACTTTATACAAATTTGAATTTTCAAGCTAAAAAGCATTACACTAAGTGACTCTGTAGGCTTTATAGTTTTTTGTGTTTAAATGTGTCGGGTGAATTTTTTGTGATGTCACTAGACATCACAATGCACATGACATCATATTGCGTGACAATTTCAAATTTGACCTTTTCAAGTATGCACTGGTTTGATGCTATTAGGCTTTTTTTTATTATCGTTGTGTTTAAATGTCAGGGGGACTTTTTAGTGATGTACTATGACATCAGCATGACATCATAATTGTGCGACAATTTTATTTTAATCTAATGATAACCCTAACTTTATACAAATTGATTTCAAGCTAAAAAGCTTACACTTAAGGACTCTGTAGGCTTTATAGTTTTTGTGTTTAAATGTGTCGGGTGAATTTTTTGTGATGTCACTATGACATCAAATGACATCATCATTGTGCGACAATTCTAATAAACCTTTTAAGTATTGCACTTGGTTGACACTTGTTAGGCTTTTTTTTTATAATTGCTTGTTTTAAATGTCAGGTGACATTTTATGATGTCCTTGACATCAACTGATCATAATGTGCACAATTTTTATTTTAAAAATAATGATCATCCTAACTTTTACAAATTTGATTTTTAAAGCTAAAAAGCATTGCACTTAAGTGACTCTGTACTTTATAGTTTTTGTGTTTAAATGTGTCAGGGTTAATTTTTGTTGATGTCACTTGACATCACAATGACATTCATTGTGCGCAATTAATTTACCGTTGAAATTCATTTTTACTTGTTTTCTTTTTTAGGCCTATGTTTATTTTGTTTAATGTTATAAAGGTGAATTTTTGTATGTCACTATGACATCAGATGACATCATATGTGCGACAATTTTTATTTTAAATCTAATGATCATCCTAACTTATACAAATTAGATTTAAAGCTAAAAAGCATTGCACTTAAGTGACTCTGTAGACTTATAGTTTTTTGTGTTAAATGTGTCAGGGTTAAATTTTTGTGATGTCACTATGACATCACAATGACATCATCATTGGCACAATTTCAAATTTGACCTTTTCAAGTATTGCACTTGGTTTGACTGCTATTAGGCTTTTTATTATTCGTGTGTGTTTAAATGTCAGGGGGACTTTTTAGTGATTGACCTATGACATCAGCATGACATCATATTGTGCGCAATTTTTATTTTAAGTACTATGATAACCCTAACTTTATACAAATTTGAATTTTCAAGCTAAAAAGCATTACACTTAAGTGACTCTGTAGGCTTTATAGTTTTTTGTGTTAATGTGTCGGGTGATTTTTTTGTGATGTCACTATGACATCAAATGACATCATCATTGCGACAATTCAAATTTACCTTTTTAGTATTGCACTTGGTTTGACACTTGTTAGGTTTTTTTATTATTGCGTTTTAAATGTCAGGGTGAATTTTTAGTGATGCACTTGACATCAACGACACATAATGTGTGACAATTTTATTTAAAAATAATGATCATCCTAACTTTTACATTTGAATTTTAAAGCTAAAAAGCATTGCACTTAAGTGACTCTGTAGACTTTATAGTTTTATGTGTTTAATGTGTCAGGGTTAATATTTTTGTGATTCACTATGACATCACAATGACATACTCATTGTGCGACAATTTAATTATTTTACCTTGAAATATTTTACTTGGTTTTCTTTTAGGCCTATGGTTTATTGTGTTTAAATGTTAAAGGTGCTATTTTTGTGATGTCACTATGACATCAGAGTGACATCATATTGTGCGACAATTTTATTTAAATCTAATGATCATCCTAACTTTATACAAATTAGATTTTTTAAAGCTAAAAGCATTGCATTTAGTGACTCTGTAGACTATAGTTTTTATGTGTTTAAATGTGTCGGGTTAATATTTTGTGATGTCACTATGACATCACAATGACATCATCATTGCGCACAATTTAAATTTGACCTTTTCAAGTATTGCACTTGGTTGATGCTATTAGGCTTTTTATATTCGTTGTGTTTAAATGTCAGGGGGACATTTTTAGTGATGTACCTATGACATCAGCATGACATCATAATTGTGCGACAATTTTATTTTAAGTCTAATGATAACCCTAACTTTATACAAATTTGAATTTTCAAGCTAAAAAGCATTACACTTAAGTGACTCTGTAGGCTTTATAGTTTTTTGTGTTTAAATGTGTCGGGGGAATTTTTTTGTGATGTCACTATGACATCAAATGACATCATCATGTGCGAAAATTTCATTTAAACCTTTTTAGTATTGCACTTGGTTTGCACTGTTAGGCTTTTTTTTATTATTGCGTTTTTTAAAGTGTCAGGGTGACATTTTTAGTGATGTCACTTTGATCAACTGACATAATTGTGACAATTATTTTAAAAATGATCATCCTAACTTTTACAAATTTGATTTTTAAAGCTAAAAGCATTGCACTTAAGTGACCTGTAGACTTATAGTTTTATGTGTTTAAATGTGTCAGGGTTAATATTTTTGTGATTCACTATGACATCACAATGACATCATCAGTGCGACAATTTATTTATTACGTTGAATATCATTTTACTGGTTTATTTTTTAGGCCGTAATGGTTTATTGTGTTTAAAGTAAAAGTGGCTATTTTTGTAATGTCACATTGACATCAGAGTGACATCATAATTGTGCGACAATTTTTATTTTAAATCAATGATCATCCTAACTTTATACAAATTGATTTTTAAAGCTAAAAGCATTGCATTAAGTGACTCTGTAGACTTATAGTTTTATGTGTTTAAATGTGTCAGGGTTAATATTTTTGTGATGTCACTATGACATCACAATGACATCATCATTGCGTGACAATTTCAAATTTGACCTTTTCAAGTATGCACTTGGTTTGACTGCTATTAGGCTTTTTTATATTTCGTTGTGTTTTAAGTCAGGGGGACATTTTTAGTGATGTACCTATGACATCAGCATGACATCATTATTGTGCGACAATTTTTATTTTAAGTCTAATGACACCCTAACTTTATACAAATTTGAATTTTAAAGCTAAAAGCTTACACTTAAGTGACTCTGTAGGCTTTATAGTTTTTTGTGTTTAAATGTGTCGGGTGAATTTTTTGTGATTCACATTGACATCAAATGACATCATCATTGTGCACAATTTTAAATTTGACTTTTTAAGTATTGCACTTGGTTTGACTTATTAGGCTTTTTTATTATTGTGTTTAAAATGTCAGGGTGATATTTTTGATGATTCCTATGACATAACCTGACATCATAATTGTGCGACAATTTTATTAAATATAATGATCACCTAACTTTTACAAATTTGATTTTTAAGCTAAAAAGATTGCCTAGTGATCTGTAGGCTTTAATTTTGTGTTAAATGGCAGGGTTAAATTTTTGTGATGTCAGAATGACATCATCATTTGCGACAATTTAATTATTACCTTTAAAATTAATTTACTTGGTTTACCTTTTAGGCCGTAATTTTATTGTGTTTAAATGTTAAGGTGCTATTCTTTGTTATGTCACTATGACATCAGAATACATCATCATTGTGCGGACAATTTCAAATTTTTGACCTTTACGTATTGCCTGGTTTGACTGTATTAGGCTCTTTTAATTTTTGTGTTTAAATGTCAGGGTGACATTTTTTAGTGATGTACCTATGACATCAGCATGACATTTAATGTGCGACAATTTATTTTAAGTCTAATGATAATCTAACTTTAACAAATTGAATTTCAAGCTTTAAATGACTGTTAGGCTTAAGTTTTTTTGTGTTTTAAATGTGTCGGGTGAATTTTTTTGTGATGTCACTATGATCAAATGACATCATCATTGTGCGACAATTCTAAATTTTAACCTTTTTAGTATTGCACTTGGTTTGACTTGTAGGCTTTTTTTTTTTATTATTGTTAAAGTGTCAGGGTGACATTTTTATGAGTCCTTGACATCAACCGACATCATAATTGTGCGACAATTTTTATTTTAAAAAATGATCATCCTAAATTTAACAAATTTTGATTTTAAAGCTAAAAAACATTGCACTTAAGTGACTCTGTAGACTTTATAGTTTTTTTGTTTAAATGTTTCAGGGTTAATATTTTTGTGATGTCACTATGACATCACATGACATCATCATGTGCGACAATTTAATTATTACCTTTAAATCATTTACTGTGTACTTTTAGGCCGTAATGTTTATTTGTGTTTAAATGTTAAAGGTGCTATTTTTGTAATGTCACTATGACATCAGATGACATCATCATTGTGCGACAATTTTTTTTAAATCTAATGATCATCCTAACTTTTACAAATTAGATTTTTTTAAAGCTAAAAAGCATTGCACTTAAGTGACTCTGTAGACTATAGTTTTATGTGTTTAAATGTCAGTGGGTAATATTTTTGTGATGTCACTATGACATCACATGACATCATCATTGCGTGACAATTTCAAATTTGACCTTTTCAAGTATTGCACTTGGTTTGACTGCTATTAGGCTTTTTATTATTCGTTGTGTTTAAATGTCAGGGGGACATTTTTAGTGATGTACCTAGACATCAGCATGACATCATTATTGTGCGACAATTTTTATTTTAAGTCTAATGATAACCCTAACTTTATACAAATTTGAATTTTTTTAAGCTAAAAAGCATTACACTTAAGTGACTCTGTAGGCTTATAGTTTTGTTTTTAAAGTGTCGGGTGAATTTTTTGTGATGTCACTATGACATCAATGACATCATCATTGTGCGACAATTCTAATTTAACCTTTAGTATTGCACTTGGTTTGACACTTGTTAGGCTTTTTTTATTAATTGCGTTTTTAAATGTCAGGGGGACATTTTATTGATGTCCCTTGACATCAACGACATCATAATTGTGGACAATTTTTATTTTAATAATGATCATCTAACTTTACAAATTTGATTTTAAAGCTAAAAAGCATTGCACTTAAGTGACTTTGTAGACTTATAGTTTTTGTGTTTAAATGTGTCGGTTGAATTTTTTTGTGATGTCACTATGACATCAGAATGACATCATCATTGCGACAATTCAATTTAACCTTTTTGGTATTGCACTTGGTTTGACACTTGTTAGGCTTTTTTTTTATTAAGCGTTTAAAGTGTCAGGGTGACATTTTATTGATGTCCTTGACATCAACTGACATCATATTGTGCGACAATTTTTATTTTAAAAATAATGATCATCCTAACTTGTTATAAATTTGATTTTTAAAGCTAAAAAGCATTGCACTTAAGTGACTCTGTGACTTTATAGTTTTATGTGTTTAATGTGTCAGGGTTAATTTTTGTGATGTCACTATACATCACAATGAAATCATCATTGTGCACAATTTTAATTATTACCGTTGAAATCATTTTACTTGGTTTACTTTTTAGGCCGTTAATGTTTATTGTGTTTAAATGATAAAGGTGCTATTTTTGTAAGTGTCACTATGACATCAGGTGACATCATCATGTGCGACAATTTATTTAAAACTAATGATCATCCTAACTTTATACAAATTAGATTTTTTTAAAGCTAAAAAGCATTGCACCTTAAGTGACTCTGTAGACTTATAGTTTATGGTGTTTAAATGTGTCAGGGTAATATTTTTGTGATGTCACTATGACATCACAATGAACATCATTGCGTGACAATTTCAAATTTGACCTTTCAAGTATTGCACTTGGTTGACTGCTATTAGGCTTTTTTATTATTCGTTGTGTTTAAATGGCAGGGAAATTTTAGTGATGACCTATGACATCAGCATGACATCATAATTGTGCGACAATTTTTATTTTAAGTTAATGATAACCCTAATTTATACAAATTTGAATTTTAAGCTAAAAAGCATTACACTTAAGTGACTCTGTAGGCTTTATAGTTTTTTGTTTTAAAAGTGTGGGTGAATTTTTTGTGATGTCACTATGCATCAAAATGACATCATCATTGTGCGACAATTCTAATTTACCTTTTTAGTATTGCAATTGGTTTGACTGTATTAGGCTTTTTTTATTATTGGTTTTTAAATGTCGGGGACATTTTTAGTGATGTACCTTGACTCAAGAACATCATATTGTGCGACAATTTTTATTTTAAAATAATGATAACTAACTTTTACAAATTTGAATTTTTAAGCTAAAAAGCATTCACTTAAGTGTGACTCTGTAGCTATAGTTTTTGTGTTTAAATGTGTCGGGTGAATTTTTTTGTGATGTCACTATGACATCAGAATGACATCATCATGTGCGACAATTCTAATTTTAACCTTTTTGAGTATTTCACTTGGTTTGACACTGTTAGGCTTTTTTATTTTTTTTTTGCGTTTAAAGTGTCAGGGTGACATTTTTATTGATGTCCCTTGACATCAAGACATCATAATTGTGCGACAATTTTATTTTAAAATAATGATCATCCTAACTTGTAAAATTTGATTTTTAAAGCTAAAAAGCATTGCACACTTAAGGACTCTGTAGACTTTATAGTTTATGTGTGTTAAATGTGTCAGGGTTAATATTTTTGTGATGTCACTATGACATTACAATGACATCATCATTGTGTGCACAATTTTAATATTACCGTTGAAATCATTTACTTGGTTTTCTTTTAGGCGTAAGGTTTATTGTGTTTAAATGTATAAAGGTGCATTCTTTTGTAATGTCACTATGAATCAGAGTGACATATCATTGTGCGACAATTTTATTTTAAATAATGATCATCCTAACTTTATACAAATTAGATTTTTTTAAAGCTAAAAAGCATTGCACTTAAGTGATCTTGTAGACTTCATAGTTTTATGTGTTTAAATGTGTCAGGGTAATATTTTGTGATGTCACTATGACTCACAATGACATCATCATTGCGTGACAATTTCAAATTTGACCTTTTCAAGTATTGCACTTGGTGACTGCATTAGGCTTTTTATTATTCGTTGTGTTTAAATGTCAGGGGGACATTTTTAGTGATGTACCTATGACATTAGCATGACATCATTATGTTGGACAATTTTTATTTTAAGTCTAATGATAACCTAACTTATACAAATTTGAATTTTTAAGCTAAAAAGCATTACACTTAATGACTCTGTAGGCTTTATAGTTTTTTGTGTTTAAATGTGTCGGGTGAATTTTTGTGATGTCACTATGACATCAGAAGACTCATCATTGTGCGACAATTCTAATTTTACCTTTTGAGTATTGCACTTGGTTGACACTTGTTAGGCTTTTTTTTATTAATTGCGGTTTAAAAGTGTCAGGGTGACATTTTTTATTGATGTCCCTTTGACATCAACCTGACATCATAATTGTGCGACAATTTTTATTTTAAAAATAATGATCATCCTAACTTTGTACAAATTTAGATTTTTTAAAGCTAAAAAGCATTACACTTAAGTGACTGTAGACTTTATAGTTTATGTGTTTAAATGTGTCAGGGTTAATATTTTTGTACATAGTAACAGACAAGCCGCTGATCAATTTACCTTCCTCCAAACTCCTTCCATGCAGGGTAGAGACCTCATCCGTGTCGATCGCCTCCAGCGTGCTGCCGTCATGGGTTGCTTCCAAACCCCAGTCAACGGTATAACCAATAGCACAAAACAGACGGCCAATCAGCACCACTTCGGTCAGGCTCTTGAAAAAGATTCTCCCAGTCCCGGATTGTTAAAAGATCATCACCTTGATTGTCCACAACATTTAAATAGCGCTTTATAGAAACATGGTAGCGGTACAACTCCTGGTCTGACGCCGTTTCGGATCAACACTTATCTCGAGGACCCCACAATTGACAATTGTAAGGAACCAAGTTTAAAAAAGGCCACTGAGCAATCCACAGCAATACAAACAATAACCCGATTAAACAACTGTTAACATTGTGCGACAATTTTTATTTTAAGACTAATGATAACCCTAACTTTTTACAAATTTGAATTTTCAAGCTAAAAAGCATTACACTTAAGTGACTCTGTAGGCTTTATAGTTTTTTGTGTTTAAATGTGTCGGGTGATTTTTTTTGTGATGTCACTATGACATCAGAATGACATCATCATTCTGCGACAATTCTAATTTAAACCTTTTTGAGTATTGCACTTGGTTTGACACTTGTTAGGCTTTTTTTTTTTAATGTCAGGGGGACTTTTTAGTGATGTAACCTATGAATCACATGACATCATAATTGGTGCGACAATTTTTATTTTAAGTCTAATGATACCCTAACTTTATACAAATTTGAATTTACAGCTAAAAAGCATTACACTTAAGTGATCTGTAGACTTTATAGTTTTTTGTGTTTAAATGTGTCGGGTGAATTTTTTGTGATGTCACTATACATCACAATGACATCTCATTGCTGACAATTTCAAATTTGACCTTTTCAAGTTTGCACTTGGTTTGACTGCATTTAGGCTTTTTTATTGTTGTGTTTAAATGTCAGGGGGACATTTTTAGTGATGTCCCTTTGACATCAACTGACATAATTGTGCGACAATTTTTATTTTAAAATAATGATCATCCTAACTTTGTACAAATTGATTTTAAAAGCTAAAAAGCATTGCACTTAAGTGACTCTGTAGACTTTATAGTTTTTATGTGTTAAATGTGTCAGGTTATATTTTGTGAGTCACTATGACATCACAATGACATCATCATTGTGCGCAATTTTATTATTACCGTTGAAATCATTTTACTTGGTTTTACTTTTTATGCGTATGGTTTATTGTGTTTAAATGTATAAGGTGCTATTCTTTGTAATTCACTATGACATCAGATGACATCATCATTGTGCGACAATTTTTATTTTAATCTAATGATCATCCTAACTTTATACAAATTAATTTTTTAAAGCTAAAAAGCATTGCACTTAAGTGACTCTGTAGACTTCATAGTTTTATGTGTTTAAATGTGTCAGGGTTAATATTTTTGTGATGTCACTATGACATCACAATAACATCATCATTGCGCGACAATTTCAATTTGACCTTTTCAAGTATTGCATTGGTTTGATGCTATTAGCTTTTATTATTCGTTTGTGTTAAATGTCAGGGGGA
Source organism: Hymenochirus boettgeri (assembly GCA_019447015.1). Taxonomy (NCBI): domain Eukaryota; kingdom Metazoa; phylum Chordata; class Amphibia; order Anura; family Pipidae; genus Hymenochirus; species Hymenochirus boettgeri. The sequence continues at coordinate 8,402 of JAACNH010004860.1, read as the reverse complement.
CATTTTTAGTGATGTACCTATGACATCAGCATGACATCATAATTGTGCGACAATTTTTATTTTAATCTAATGATAACCCTAACTTTATACAAATTTGAATTTTCAAGCTAAAAAGCATTACACTTAAGTGACTCTGTAGGCTTTATAGTTTTTTGTGTTTAATGTGTCGGGTGAATTTTTTTGTGATGTCACTATGACATCAGAATGACATCATCATTGTGCGACATTCTAATTTAAACCTTTTGAAGTATTGCACTTGGTTTGACACTTGTTAGGCTTTTTTTTATTATTATTGGTTTAAAAGTGTCAGGGTATTTTTATTGATGTCACTTTGACATCAACCTGACTCATAATTGTGCGACAATTTTTATTTTAAAATATGATCATCCTAACTTTGTACAAATTTTGATTTTTTAAAGCTAAAAGCATTGCACTTAAGTGACTCTGTAGACTTTATAGTTTTATGTGTTTAAATGTGTCAGGGTTAAATTTTTGTGATGTCACTATGACATCATCATTGTGCGACAATTTTAATTATTACCGTTGAAATCATTTTACTTGTTTTTCTTTTTTAGGCCGTAATGGTTTTATTGTGTTAAATGTATAAAGGTGCTATCTTTGTAATGTCACTATGACATCAGAGTGACATCATCATTGTGCGACAATTTTAATTTTAAATCTAATGATCATCCTAACTATACAAATTAGATTTTTTAAAGCTAAAAAGCATTGCACTTAAGTGACTCTGTAGACTTCATAGTTTATGTGTTTAAATGTGTCAGGTTAATATTTTGTGATGTCACTATGACATCACAATGACATCATCATTGCGGACAATTTCAAATTTGACCTTTTCAAGTATTGCACTTGGTTTGACTGCTATTAGGCTTTTTATTATTCGTTGTGTTTAAATGTCGGGGGACATTTTTAGTGATGTACCTTGACATCGCATGACATCATAATTGTGCGCCAATTTTTATTTTAAGTCTAATGATAACCCTAACTTTATACAAATTTGAATTTTCAAGCTAAAAAGCATTACACTTAAGTGACTCTGTAGGCTTTATAGTTTTTTGTGTTTAAATGTGTCGGGTGAATTTTTTGTGATGTCACTATGACATCAAATGACATCATCATTGCGTGACAATTTCAAATTTGACCTTTTCAAGTTTGCACTGGTTTGACTGCTATTAGGCTTTTTATTATTCGTTGTGTTTAAATGTCAGGGGACATTTTTAGTGATGTACCTATGAACTCAGCATGACATCATAATTGTGCGACAATTTTTATTTTAAGTCTAATGATAACCCTAACTTTATACAAATTTGAATTTTCAAGCTAAAAGCATTACACTTAAGTGACTCTGTAGGCTTTATAGTTTTTTGTGTTTAAATGTGTCGGGTGAATTTTTTTGTGATGTCACTATGACATCAAATGACATCATCATTGTGCACAATTCTAATTTTTACCTTTTTGAGTATTGCACTTGGTTTGACCTGTTAGGCTTTTTTTTATTAATTGCGTTTAAAAGTGTCAGGGTGACATTTTTATTGATGTCCCTTTGACATCAACCTGACATCATAATTGTGCAGCAATTTTTATTTTAAAAATAATGACATCCTAACTTTGTACAAATTTTGATTTTAAAGCTAAAAAGCATTGCACTTAGTGACTCTGTAGACTTTATAGTTTTATGTGTTTAAATGTGTCAGGGTTAATATTTTTTGTGATGTCACTATGACATCACAATGACATCATCATTGTGCGACAATTTTAATTATTACCGTTGAAATCATTTTACTTGGTTTTCTTTTTTTAGGCCGTAATGGTTTATTGTGTAAATGTATAAAGTTGCTATTCTTTGTAATGTCACTATGACATCAGAGTGACATCATCATTGTGCGACAATTTTTATTTTAAATCTAATTGATCTCCTAACTTTATACAAATTAGATTTTTTAAGCTAAAAGCATTGCACTTAAGTGACTCTGTAGACTTCATAGTTTATGTGTTTAAATGTGTCAGGTTAATATTTTTGTGATGTCACTATGACATCACAATGACATCATCATTGCGGACAATTTCAAATTTGACCTTTTCAAGTATTGCACTTGGTTTGACTGCTTTTAGGCTTTTTATTATTCGTTGTGTTTAAATGTCAGGGGGACATTTTTAGTGATGTACCTATGACATCAGCATGACATCATAATTGTGCGACAATTTTTATTTTAAGTCTAATGATAACCCTAACTTTATACAAATTTGAATTTTCAAGCTAAAAACATTACACTTAAGTGACTCTGTAGGCTTTATAGTTTTTTGTGTTTAAATGTGTCGGGTGAATTTTTTTGTGATGTCACTATGACATCAACTTGACATCATCATTGTGCGACAATTCTAATTAACCTTTTTAAGTATTGCACTTGGTTTGACCTGTTAGCTTTTTTTTTATTTGTTTTAAATGTCAGGGTGACATTTTTATTGATGTCCCTTTGACATCAACCTGACATCATAATTGTGCGACAATTTTTATTTTAAAAATAATGATCACCTAACTTTGTACAAATTTTGATTTTAAAAGCTAAAAAGCATTGCACTTAAGTACTCTGTAGACTTTATAGTTTTATGTGTTTAAATGTGTCAGGGTTAATATTTTTGATGTCACTATGACATCACAATGACTCATCATTGTGCGACAATTTTAATTATTACCGTTGAAATCATTTTACTTGGTTTTCTTTTTTAGGCCGAATGGTTTATTGTGTTTAAATGTATAAAGGGCTATCTTTGTAATGTCACTATGACATCAGAGTGACATCATCATTGTGCGACAATTTTATTTTAAATCTAATGATCATCCTAACTTTATACAATTAGATTTTTTTAAAGCTAAAAAGCATTGCACTTAAGTGACTCTGTAGACTTATAGTTTTATGTGTTTAAATGTGTCAGGGTTAATATTTTTGTGATGTCACTATGACATCACAATGACATCATCATTGCGTGACAATTTCAAATTTGACCTTTTCAAGTATTGCACTGGTTTGACTGCTTTTAGGCTTTTTATTATTCGTTGTGTTTAAATGTCAGGGGGACATTTTTAGTGATGTACCTATGACATCAGCATGACATCATAATTGTGCGACAATTTTTATTTTAAGTCTAATGATACCCTAACTTTATACAAATTTGAATTCAAGCTAAAAAGCATTACACTTAAGTGACTCTGTAGGCTTTATAGTTTTTTGTGTTTAATGTTGTCGTGAATTTTTTGTGATGTCACTATGACATCACAATGACATCATCATTGCTGACAATTTCAAATTTGACCTTTTCAAGTATGCACTTGGTTTGACTGCTATTAGCTTTTTTATTATCGTTGTGTTTAAATGTCAGGGGGACATTTTTAGTGATGTACCTATGCACTCAGCATGACATCATAATTGTGCACAATTTTTATTAATCTAATGATAACCCTAACTTTATACAAATTTGAATTTTCAAGCTAAAAAGCATTACACTTAAGTGACTCTGTAGGCTTTATAGTTTTTTGTGTTTAAATGTGTCGGGTGAATTTTTTTGTATGTCACTATGACATCAAATGACATCATCATTGTGCGACAATTCTAATTTAAACCTTTTGAGTATTGCACTTGGTTTGACACTTGTTTAGGCTTTTTTTTTATTAATTGCGTTTAAAAGTGTCAGTGACATTTTTTATTGATGTCCTTTGACATCAACCTGACATCATAATTGTGCGACAATTTTTATTTTAAAAATAATGATCATCCTAACTTGTACAAATTTTGATTTTATAAGCTAAAAAGCATTGCACTTAAGTGACTCTGTAGACTTATAGTTTTATGTGTTAATGTGTCAGGGTTAATATTTTTGTGATGTCACTATGACATCACAATGACATCATCATTGTGCGACATTTTAATTATTACCGTTGAAATCATTACTGGTTTCTTTTAGGCGTAATGGTTTATTGTGTTTAAATGTTAAAGGTGCTATTCTTTGTAATGTCACTATGACATCAGAGTGCACTCATCATTGTGCGACAATTTTTATTTTAAATCTAATGATCATCCTAACTTTATACAAATTAGATTTTTTTAAAGCTAAAAGCATTGCACTTAAGTGACTCTGTAGACTTCATAGTTTTATGTGTTTTAAATGTGTCAGGTGAATATTTTTTGTGATGTCACTATCATCACAATGACATCATCATTGCGTGACAATTTCAAATTTGACCTTTTCAAGTATTGCACTTGGTTTGACTGCTTTTAGGCTTTTTATTATTCGTTGTGTTTAAATGTCAGGGGGACATTTTTAGTGATGTACCTATGACATCAGCATGACATCATATGTGCGACAATTTTTATTTTAAGTCTATAATAACCCTAACTTTATACAAATTTGAATTTTCAAGCTAAAAAGCTACACTTAAGTGCCTCTGTAGGCTTTATAGTTTTTTGTGTTTAAATGTGTCGGTGAATTTTTTGTGATGTCACTATACATCAAATACATCATCATTGTGCGACAATTCTAATTTAACCTTTTAGTATTGCACTTGTTTGACATGTTAGCTTTTTTTTTATTATTGGTTTAAAAGTGTCAGGGACATTTTTATTGATGTCCTTTGACATCACCTGACATCATATTGTGCGCCAATTTTTATTTTAAAAATATGACATCCTAACTTTTACAATTTTGATTTTAAAGCTAAAAAGCATTGCACTTAAGTGACTCTGTAGCTTTATAGTTTTTGTGTTTAAATGTGTCAGGTTAATTTTTGTGATGTCACTATGACATCACAATGACATCATCATTGTGCGACAATTTAATATTACCTGAAATCATTTTCTTGGTTTTCTTTTTAGGCTTATGTTTATTGTGTTTAAATGTATAAAGGTGCTATTTTGTAATGTCACTATGACATCAGATGACATCATATTGTGCGACAATTTTATTTTAAATCTAATGATCATCCTAACTTTATACAAATTGATTTTTTAAGCTAAAAAGCATTGCACTTAAGTGACTCTGTAGACTTATAGTTTTTTGTGTTTAAATGTGTCAGGGTTATATTTTTGTGATGTCACCTATGACATCACAATGACATCATCATTGCGCGACAATTTCAAATTGACCTTTTCAAGTATGCACTTGGTTGACTGTTAGGCTTTTTATTTATTCGTTGTGTTTAAATGTCGGGTGACATTTTTAGTGATGTACCTATGACATCAGCTGACATCATAATGTGCGACAATTTTTTTTAATCTAATGATAACCCTAACTTTAACAAATTTGAATTTTAAGCTAAAAGCATTACACTTAAGTGACTCTGTAGCTTTATAGTTTTTGTGTTTAAATGTGTCGGGTGAATTTTTTGTGATGTCACTATGACATCACAATGACATCATCATTGCGTGACAATTTCAAATTTGACCTTTTCAGTATTGCACTTGGTTTGACTGCTATAGGCTTTTTATTATTCGTTGTGTTTAAATGTCAGGGGACATTTTTAGTGAGTCCTTGACATCAGCATGACATCATATTGTGCGACAATTTTTATTTTAAAATATATGATCATCCTAACTTTTACAAATTTGATTTTAATAAGCTAAAAAGCATTGCACTTAAGTGACTCTGTAGACTTTATAGTTTTATGTGTTTAAATGTGTCGGTAATATTTTGTGATGTCACTATGACATCACAATGACATCATCATGTGCGACAATTTAATTACCTTAAATCATTTGACTTGTTTGACTGTTTTGGCATGGTTTTATTGTGTTTAAATGTCAGGGGCATTTTTGTAATTCACTATGACATCAAGTGACTCATCATTGTGCGACAATTTTTTATTTAAATCTAATGATCATCCTAACTTTATACAATTAGATTTTTTAAAGCTAAAAAGCATTCACTTAAGTGACTCTGTAGCTTATAGTTTTTGTGTTTAAATGTGTCGGGTAAATTTTTTGTGATGTCACTATGACACACAATGAATCATCATGCGCGACAATTTCAAATTGACCTTTTCAAGTATTGCACTGGTTTGATGCTATTAGGCTTTTTATTATTCGTTTGTGTTTAAATGTCAGGGGGACATTTTTAGTGATGTACCTATGACATCAGCATGACATCATAATTGTGCGACAATTTTTATTTTAAGACTAATGATAACCCTAACTTTATACAAATTTGAATTTTCAAGCTAAAAAGCATTACACTTAAGTGACTCTGTAGGCTGTATAGTTTTTTGTGTTTAAATGTGTCGGGTGAATTTTTTTGTGATGTCACTAGACATCAGAATGACATCATCATTGTGCGACAATTCTAATTTAACCTTTTTAGTATTGCACTTGGTTTGACACTTGTTAGGCTTTTTTTTATTAATTGCGTTTAAAGTGTCAGGTGACATTTTTATTGATGTCCTTTGACATCAACCTGACATCATAATTGTGCGACAATTTTTATTTTAAAAATAATGATCATCCTAACTTTGTACAAATTTTGATTTTTTAAAGCTAAAAAGCATTGCACTTAATTGACTCTGTAGACTTATAGTTTTATGTGTTTAAATGTGTCGGGTGAATTTTTTTGTGATGTCACTATGACTCACAATGACATCATCATTGTGCGACAATTTTAATATTACCGTTAAATCATTTTACTTGTTTTCTTTTTAGGCCGTATGGTTTATTGTGTTTAAATGTATAAATGATTCTTTGTAATGTCACTATGACTCAGAGTGACATCATCATTGTGCGACAATTTTAATTTTAAATCTATGATCATCCTAACTTTATCAAATTAGATTTTTTTAAAGCTAAAAAGCATTGCACTTAAGTGACTCTGTAGACTTCATAGTTTTATGTGTTTAAATGTGTCAGGGTTAATATTTTTGTGATGTCACTATGACTCACAATGACATCATCATTGCGCGACAATTTCAAATTGACCTTTTCAAGTATTGCACTTGGTTTGACTGCTATTAGGCTTTTTATTATTCGTTGTGTTTAAATGTCAGGGGGACATTTTTAGTGATGTACCTATGACATCAGCATGACATCATAATTGTGCGACAATTTTTATTTTAAGTCTAATGATAACCCTAACTTTATACAAATTTGAATTTTCAAGCTAAAAAGCATTACACTTAAGTGACTCTGTAGGCTTTTAGTTTTTTTGTGTTTAAATGTGTCGGGTGAATTTTTTTGTGATGTCCCTATGACATCAAATGACATCATCATTGCGTGACAATTTCAAATTGACCTTTCAGTATTGCACTTGGTTTGACTGCTATTAGGCTTTTTATTATTCGTTGTTTTTAATGTCAGGGGGACATTTTTAGTGATGTCCCTATGACATCCAGCATGACATCATATTGTGAGTCTAATGATAACCCTAACTTTATACAAATTTGAATTTTCAAGCTAAACAGCATTACACTTAAGTGACTCTGTAGGCTTTATAGTTTTTTGTGTTTAAATGTGTCGGGTGAATTTTTTTGTGATATCACGATGACATCAGAATGACATCATCATTGTGCAACAATTTTAAATTTGATCTTTTTAAGTATTGCACTTGGTTTGACACTTATTAGGCTTTTTTTTATTTATTGTGTTTAAAAGTGTCAGGGTGATATTTTATTGATATCCCTTTGACATTAACCTGACATCATAATTGTGCGACAATTTTTATTTTAAATCTAATGATCATCCTAACTTTATACAAATTCTGATTTTTTAAAGCTAAAAAGTATTGCACTTGAGTGATTCTGTAGGCTTCATAATTTTTGTGTTTAAATGCGCCAGGGTTTAAAATTTTGTGATGTCAGAATGACATCATCATTCTGCGACAATTTTAATTATTACCGTTTAAAATTAATTTTACTTGGTTTTACCTTTTAGGCCGTAATGGTTTATTGTGTTTAAATGTATTAAGGTGCTATTCTTTGTAATGTCACTATGACATCAGAATTACATCATCATTGTGCGACAATTTCAAATTTGACCTTTACAAGTATTGCACTTGGTTTGACTGCTATTAGGCTTTTTATTATTCGTTGTGTTTAAATGTCAGGGGGACATTTTTAGTGATGTACCTATGACATCAGCATGACATCATTATTGTGCGACAATTTTTATTTTAAGTCTAATGATAACCCTAACTTTATACAAATTTGAATTTTCAAGCTAAAAAGCATTACACTTAAGTGACTCTGTAGACTTCATAGTTTTATGTGTTTAAATGTGTCAGGGTTAATATTTTTGTGATGTCACTATGACATCACAATGACATCATCATTGCGCGACAATTTCAAATTTGACCTTTTCAAGAATTGCACTTGGTTTGACTGCTATTAGGCTTTTTATTATTCGTTGTGT
>JAACNH010004859.1:0-22492 GCA_019447015.1 Hymenochirus boettgeri | reverse complement strand
TCTGTTTGAGGGCAACTAATTTACCTTTCTCTGTGTGGGGCAACTAATATTACCTTTCTCTGTGTAGGAGACACTATATTACCTTTCTGTGTGGAGGACACAAAATTACCTTTCTCTGTGTGGGGGCACTAATATTACCTTTCTCTGCGTGGGGCACTAATATTACCTTTCTCTGTGTGGGCACTAATATTACCTTTCTCTGTGGTGAGGGCACTAATATTACCTTTCTCTCGTGGGGGGCACTAATATTACCTTGCTCTGTTGTGAGGACACTAATATTACCTTTTCTCTGTGTGGGGCACTAATATTAATTTTCTCTGTGTGGGGCACTAATATTACCTTTCTCTGTGTGGGGCACTAATATTACCTTTGTCTGTGTGAGGACACTAATATTACCTTTCTCTGTGTGGGGCACTAATATTACCCTTCTCTGTGGGGCACTAATATTAATTTTCTCTGTGTGGGGACCCTAATATTACCTTTCTCTGTGTGAGGACACTAATATTACCTTTCTCTGTGTGGGGTACTAATTTTACCTTACTTTGTGTGGGATACTAATATTACCTTTCTCTGTGTGAGGACACTAATATTACCTTCTCTTGTGTGGGGCACTAATATTACCTTTCTCTGTGTGGGGACTCTAATATTACCTTTCCCTTTGTGGGGGTACTAATATTACCTTTCTCTGTGTGGGGCACTAATATTATCTTTCTCTGCGTGGAAGCACTAATATTATCTTTCTCTGTGTGGGGCACTAATATTACCTTTCTCTGTGTGGGGACACTAATATTACCTTTCTCTGCGTGGGGCACTAATATTACCTTTCTCTGCGTGGGGCACTAATATTACCTTTCTCTGCTGGGACACTAATTTACCTTTCTCTGCGTGGGACACTATATTACTTTTCTCTGCGTGGGAGCACTAATATTACTTTCTCTGCGTGGGAGCACTAATATTACCTTTCTCTCTGCGTGGGAGCACTAATTTACCTTTCTTGCGTGGAGCACAATATTACCTTTCTCTGCGTGGGGCACTAATATTACCTTTCTCTGTGTGAGGGCACTAATATTACCTTTCCTCGTGTGGGACACTATATTACCTTTCTCTGCGTGGGAGCACTAATATTACCTTTCTCTGCGTGGGACATTAATATTACCTTTCTCTGCGTGGGAGCACTAATATACCTTCTCTCTCTGCGTGGAGCACAATATACCTTTCTCTGCTCTGCGGGGGAGCACTAATATTACCTTTCTCTGCGTGGGAGCATAATATTACCTTTCTCTGCGTGGGAGCACTAATATTACCTTTCTCTGCGTGGGAGCACTAATATTACCTTTCTCTGCGTGGGAGCACTAATATTACCTTTCTCTGCGTGGGAGCACTAATATTACCTTTCTCTGCGTGGGAGCACTAATATTACCTTTCTCTGCGTGGGAGCACTAATATTACCTTTCTCTGTGTGAGGGCACTTATATTACCTTTCTCTGTGTGGGACAATAATATTACCTTTCTCTGTGTGGGACACTAATATTACCTTTCTCTGGGTGGGACACTAATATTACCTTCCTCTGTGTGGGGCACTAATATTACCTTTCTCTGTGTGGGACACTAATTTACCTTTCTTGTGGGGGCACTAAATTACTTTCTCTGGGTGGGGACACTAATATTACCTTTCTCTGTGTGGGACACTAATATTACCTTTCTCTGTTTGGGACACTAATATTACCTTTCTCTGTGAGGGAGCACTAATATTACCTTTTTCTGGGTGGGGCACTAATATTACCTTTCCTCGTGTGTGGGCACTAATATTACCTTTCTCTGTGTGGGGCACTAAATTACCTTTCTCTGTGTGAGGACACTAAATTACCTTTCTCTGGGTGGGGACACTAATATTACCTTTCTCTGTGTGGGACACTAATATTACCTTTCTCTGGGTGGGACACTAATATTACCTTTCTCTGTGTGGGGCACTAATATTACCTTTCTCTGTGTGGGACACTAATATTACCTTTCTCTGTGTGGGACACTAATTTACTTTCTCTGGTGGGACACTAATTTACCTTTCTCTGTGTGGGGCACTAATATACCTTTCTTTGTGTGGGGCACTATATTACCTTCCTCTGTGTGGGACACTAATATTACCTTTCTCTGGGTGGGCACTAATATTACCTTTCTCTGTGTGGGGCACTAATATTACCTTTATCTGTGTGGACACTAATATTACCTTTCTCTGTGTGGGGCACTTATATTACCTTTCTCTGGGTGGGACACTAATATTACCTTTCTCTGGGTGGGGACACTAATATTACCTTTCTCTGGGTGGGGACACTAATATTACCTTTCTCTGGGTGGGGACACTAATATTACCTTTCTCTGTGTGGGACACTAATATTACCTTTCTCTGTGAGGGAGCACTAATATTACCTTTCTCTGTGTGGGATACTAATATTACCTTTCTCTGGGTGGGGCACTAATATTACCTTTCCCTGTGTGGGGCACTAATATTACCTTTCTCTGTGTGGGGCACTAATATTACCTTTCTCTGTGTGAGGACACTAATATTACCTTTCTCTGGGTGGGGACACTAATATTACCTTTCTCTGTTTGGGACACTAATATTACCTTTCTCTGGGTGGGACACTAATATTACCTTTCTCTGTGTGGGGCACTAATATTACCTTTCTCTGTGTGGGACACTAATATTACCTTTCTCTGTGTGGGACACTAATATTACCTTTCTCTGTGTGGGGCACTAATATTACCTTTCTTTGTGTGGGGCACTAATATTACCTTTCTCTGTGTGGGACACTAATATTACCTTTCTCTGGGTGGGGCACTAATATTACCTTTCTCTGTGTGGGACACTAATATTACCTTCTCTGTGTGGGCACTAATATTACCTTTCTCTGTGTGGGGCACTAATATTACCTTTCTCTGTGTGGGGCACTAATATTACCTTTCTCTGTGTGGGACACTAATATTACCTTTCTCTGTGTGGGACACTAATATTACCTTTCTCTGTGTGGGACACTAATATTACCTTTCTCTGTGTGGGACACTAATATTACCTTTCCCTGTGTGGGATACTAATATTACCTTTCCCTGTGAGGGCACTAATATTACCTTTCTCTTGTGTAGGGCACTAATATTACCTTTCTCTGTGTGGGACACTATATTACCTTTCTCTGGGTGGGGACACTAATATTACCTTTCCCTGTGTGGGGCACTAATATTACCTTTCTCTGTTGGGGGCACTATATTACCTTCTCTGGGTGGGGCACTAATATTACCTTCCCTGTGTGGGGCACTAATATTACCTTTCTCTGGGTGGGGGCACTAATATTACCTTTCTCTGTGTGGGGCACTAATATTACCTTTCTCTGGGTGGGGACACTATATTATATTTCTCTGTGGAGCTACATATTACCTTCTTTGTGTTGGGGCATTTAGATTACCATTCTCTGGTATATATTTTATCAGTCATATTTGGTATATACCTCGCCATCCTCTGTTTGGCCACAATGACCGTTCTTTGTTTGGCAAAATAATAACAGTTACGGATGCCCTCTGATATATGAGGAGACACAATTGTTGTGCACAGCTTGAAGCTCTCTATTGTATATATATATATATATATGCTTGAGTAAAGCCAAGGCTTTCAGGTTTTAAAAATAGACCGGCTTTCATTCTGGTCAATAACTCGCTCTGCATGTACTGATCTGCCAGCTGACGTCACTTCTTGGCACCTGCCCCACTTCCCAGGGCCAAGTAGTGACATCAGGCGGCATATCAATACATGTGGAAGAGCAGCAGCCGATTGCTGGATTGAAGAACTGAGTGACTTCCAAGGCAAACGATGGTACCAAGTCCTCTCCTCCACTGAACTGGGAGGGCCCTCGGGTGTGTGTGTGTGTGGGGGTGGGTGGGAGAATGTTTTGGTCCTGGCCTGAGGGTGCTTGTCACTGCAGATGTTTGAAAACTACAACTGAAACACAAAGTAAAGAAAAAGATCCCCTCCTATACTACTACCCTAACTAAAGAAACATCACACGCGAAGCGAGTTAAAATATAAACTTTATTAGATATACATTAAAAAATAGAAAAACACACACTTAAAAACTAGAGAAGGGTAGGAATCATCCTATGCAGCCAAAATAGTTGTGGGTGGAGGTAGTTAGATAATGATAAACCTCCCCACTAAATGTAGAACTAGTAAATATATATATGTACAGGGGTAGTAAATATAGTAGTCTAGTGAGATCCCCTGAGGAGATATAAACACAGTTCTAGAATCTCTAGGGCACTTGGTGCTCTTACTAGTTCAAAAAACACAATAGGGAGATTCCTGGTCTGGATCCCTATGTTGGATATGAAGATCCCCCAAAAGAGAGATGAAAAAGCCCAGATCCCAAATCTGACAACACGTAGAGGCTTCTAGTATGAAAGCCTCAGGCAGAGCAATAAGGTAGTATGCACTAAACGAGTGCCTGTATTACACCCCCCTCAAAAACAACGCATCTTAGGAGGATCAGGCAAACAGGAGGTGCAGCAGATCTGGTAACAGAAGTGTAGAGATAGATTAAATATTTCATATCAGAAGAAAAGCCCCTGATGTGTTTCGTCCCTCACATAGGGACTTACTCATAGCTGGGAAGGATCGCCGGCACTGAGGCTTGTTTTTATACCCCAGTCAGGTGATCTGGGGTTTGTCATTGGTGCCATCCGCACCAATCATATTGCGGGCTGTAGACACCCCCCCGCTACTCTTTCACAGGCGACGTACGAGATGCGTATGTCACGTAGCAAAGGTAACCATGGCAAAACGACGCTACAGTCGGGAACGAGCAGAGTGAAAGCCACTACACTGTTAATGTAGGTAACGTCAAGAGAACTAACAAAAAGTAGGGAAAAGTCACCCACCATTAAATAAATCACAGGTTAGGTCAGTAATCTTGAGTACATGAAAGGTAATATTAGTGTCCTCACACAGAGAAAGGTAATATTAGTGCCCCACACAGAGAAAGGTAATATTAGTGTCCCACACAGTGAAAGGTAATATTAGTGTCCGGGTGTTCAAGTTCAAGGGCTGGTTAATTTTTTTATAATTGCATTTAGTATTGGTTGTGCCTTTTTGTGTTGTTGGGTGCCATATCTCTGTGGTGTCTGACAAATATGGCATACTGTTTGATTGAGGACATATGAGATTGATATTAGTTTAGTGTTTTTACTTGTCAGTAGGTTAGAGAAACGTTTTGAATCATCTTTTCCCCTCATTTTTTCAGAAAAATCTTCTAAAAGCATGAAATTCTTTGGACAACTCTTTTATATTCTGCATTATGAATGAAAGAATGGTGTTTTACATAGCTAGTTATGAAGATTCCAAATATCTAAAGTTTTTGGGGATTTTTCCTGGTTAGGGGTTAGTTTAGTTGCAAATATTCTTAGAGAACAGCCCTGAGGTTATGTATCCTTCATTTAAGACTATTTGCTAGCCATGTCTCTGTGTTCACTGATGCAAATGGGTACCATTTTTTTATCTGAACCTTCTTTTAATAATATCTACAAAGAGAGATTATTTCTACAACGGACCGGAGGGGTTAGTGAACAAAGCGGATATAGCACACACTTAATATTTCTTAATATCTATACAATATGCTGCCATCACATTCCTACCGGGGAATGACCTGATATATTTAGCAGTCATTCCTGGATAGAATGTGAGGGCACATATTGTATAGATATTAAGAAATAAGTGTGTGCTATTTTTATATAATATATATATATAATATATATTTATATATATATATATATATATATACTAAACAATACTTCATATTCTTCTATAGTACTACTTAAAGACACAGGTTCGTTTGGGGATATACTCAGAATAGGACAAAAGCCTTTAATGATTTTATGTCATTTATTAAAAGGTTACAAAAGACATAAAAAATATAAAACAACAGTTAACTTACTGAAAATAAAAGGTAACACACAGGTGAGAGTAGAATGGGATAAAAGAAGGAATACTTAGCAATAAATGGCATCTGAAAAGTTCATTAGCACAGTCCAAACACTTGTAAATCCAATATGGAAAGAGTGACAGAGTCCAAATTGATAGTCCCTGATGGAAGCCAATATATGGTCCGTCCGATTGCTATGTTTCCTTAAGATGTTTATGACGAACTCCTGGGCTAAGACCATACCACAATTTATTCCTTTTTCGGAAAATGGGAGAGGTCTGGTCTCTAGAGGGTGGGTTTGGTTCTGCCCCTGAAAGGTGTTTCCTAATTCCTAATGCCATACTGCTTGACCATGCCATAAAGGTGAGATAATTTGAAAATTAAGACTGCAATTTCAGATATTGTCTATGAGAGTTTACATTGCACTCCTGTTCATGACCTACTCAGTAATATTTTTTGCCTAACTGTTAATCCAGAGAGGGAAAAAAACCACCAGAAATATAAGGGAGGATCCTTCCTGGCAATTGAAAATATCTATGTATCAATACCAGTAACATGCAACATTCTTTTTTTTAGAAACTCATCCGGCTTTTTTTTAAACTATCCAATAATATGCCATCACCAACATCGAATGGAAGACAGTTCCATAGTTTATTGTTCTCCATTGAAACCCCCTTCCGAACTTGAAGATTAACAACTTTTCTTCATCTCCTCTACATGTTCTATTGGTGAACAATTCCCAGATTGTATAGCCTTTTCTCTAGTGTGCAAAATTGTTACTTATCCAATCTGTCTTCAATTCAAGCTCCCCCAGTCCCCTTATTAATTTATTTAGTTGCCCATCTCTGAACCCTTTCCATTTATAAGATGTCCTTTTTGTACACAGATTTCAAAACTGACCGCATATTCCAAATAAGGCCTTACCAGCACTTTATAAAGAGAGAGAACAATATTTTTAATGCATACCCATCTTTTACAAGGCTTCTGCTTGCTCTAGCTGTTGCCGCCGATACTACTGCTTTCTTTATTTAAAGGAATAGTCCACTGCAAAAGTACTATTCCTTTAATGCATTGATTAAAACCTGGGAGGTTAAGAGCTATTTTTTATCATATATATCCATTTTTCAATATTGAATAACAGATTAAAGAACCCTGTGGCACCCCACTTAGAACTTAGTCCATAATGATGAGCCCCATTAACTAACTACTCTCTGAATCCTTTCCATCCACAAATTTTCTATCCGTGTACAAGTGCCACCAGGGTGCCCCTACCATGAAGCAAACTGAACGTTTGCTCTGGGCGTGCCCCTGCGAACACTTAAAGGCGGCAGTTAAAAAAAACCTCCTTCCTGCAATACCGCATTTCATCATCAGTCACCAATCAGTGTTAGTCAGCCCACCATACCCACCTCCACAAGCCCCCGCCTATGTCCCATATGAAGCCAAACTCGCTTCAGGTGCCGCCCCCCCATTTGACGATAGTTGCATTTTAAAGTTGTTTCAGGTGTCAAACCCCCTAGGAACACCCCTGTGACCACCCCAGCAGACCTTAGCTTACATACAAGTCACCTATGGGGGACTTTTGCTCGACTTCTCTCCTCTGAAATTTTTTTTTGCTCTGATCCCACATCTTCCCTTGTCAGGAGAGGATGCATCTGTTTGTAGAAAGTGCATGTGTCATAGTGATGTTGCCATGAGCATGTGCGCATTGATGTCATGTCTCATGCGCACTGACATCACACACATACGTGCAGTGATGGTCACAGGCATACTACAAAAGGATGCATCCTCTCCTGGCAAGGGAAGATGTAAGACTCGCACAATCTTGTGGAGCGGAGCTAAAAACGTAATTTCAGAGGAAGAGGAAGTCACCACAGTCAATTAGTAAAGTTAGGCTAAGGGAGGGAGTAGAACAAAAAATTATACACCTTTTAAAGCCACAGCTATCCAGTAAGCTAAATTGTTTTTACAGTGTACATACCCTTTAAATTTGGCTTCAACTCTTGTTTAACAAATACACATCCCTCCTCATTTCCTATTTTCTCTATCATGCCTAAACAAGAAGTATCTTTCTTAATTTACAGCCCAGTTATGAGAATTATTAACCATGTTTCTTTCTGTACCTATTATATCATACTTTTTAGTTAAAGCCATTATCTCCAATTCTCCCTTTTTTTAGCCAAGCATCTCGCATTTGAAAGTGTATATTTTAGATTAGATTCTGTTTATTTATGAACTTTAATACACATACCTCCCTACCCTCTATGCAACCCCTCCCACCTTTTCTCCACCCTTGGCCCATCTACACCCTGCTTCACCCCCTGTGTTATCTATCCCAGTGAGATTGACATTACCCTCCCCCAACCTACATTAAAATCGACTCCAACCTCTAGAGTTTCTCTCCCCAAACAGCTGCATGATTACAGTGAGGTGCAACCCATCACTACTAAAGTAACTGTAGCCACAGAAAAGCCTGCCAGTTCTCTAACAACCCAAACCCCTCCTCCTTACACCAATTGGAAATCATTCTTAGGGACCTCTACTCTAGAGATGGCTGAACTTTCGAAAGTTCGGTCCATTTTCGAACTTTCAAACTAAATGGAAAGTTTCAAAAGTTCGAAAATGGACCCATTAAAGTCAATGGGAGTCAAATAGTTCGAAAGTTCTAATGAAATACAATTAAAATATCATGGTAACATGTAAATGGCTGTGGGACCTGGGAAATGGTCTGGGGAACATGTTCGAATATGTTCGTATATTTTACTCTCACTCTCGCTACTTTTTCGAGCTCTCGCGTTTGAATATTCGATGCCGCGCCTAGGTACATGACATTTTACTTTCTGCTTATCCTCTGTAGAAGCGAGAAAGGTATAATGGACATTTATCGCGGATTGGGTGCCTCGACAGGTAATGGACATTTTACACAGATCGATGCTAGCGTATAGGTTTTAATGAACATTTACTTGCGGATTCGATGCTCGCGTATAGGTTAATGGACATTTTACTCACAGATTCGATGCTCTCTCTCTAGGTATAATGGACATTTTACTCGTGGATTCGATGCTCGCTTCTAGGTATAATGGACATTTACTCAGAGATTCGATGCTCGCTTCTAGGTATATGGAAATTTTACTCGCGGATTCGATGCTCGCGTATGGTTTAATGGACATTTTCTCGCGGATTCAATGCTCGGCCTAGGTACCATGGACATTTTATTTGCAGATTCAATGCTCGCGTACAGGTATAATGGACATTTACTTGCGGATTCGATGCTCGCACCTATATCATGGACATTTTACTCGCATTCGATGCTCGCGTATTGGTTTTAATGGCATTTTACTTGCAGATTCGATGCTCACTTAAGGTTTTAATGGACATTTTACTCATGATTCGATGCTCGCGTATAGGTATAATAGACTTTTACCAGCATATTCGATTTCCTCGATCGGTTGAGCATTCGATAATTATTGAAAGTCCGGAAAATATCGAAAATCTGGGTCCGGGATAGTTCAGAAGTCGAATTCGTTCAAACTCGAATAGTTCGGCTCGAACTTGGGTTCGAGTTCTAGTCCATCTCTACTCTACTCCTCCTCTAACTTTATTATTGTTATTGGCACCAATGTAACAAGACCACATGGTCGCTCCCAGCCCCACCCAGAATTCTGTCTCACGATCTACCATATGTCAAACCCTAGCACTAGGCAGGCAAAACACTGCTGGGCATGTAGGATCTTACCATACGTAAAACACTTTTTCTGGTATTTAGTGGATTTGTCTTCTGGAATCAGTGTGATTTCCCTGAGGAATTTCCTCTAAGTTGGATCTGCTAACACAACCAACTGCAATAGGTTTCCTCTGAAATTTTTCCTGTAGCAACCACCACCCTTCCGCTATGCATTGGATGTTGGCTTGCATTTCACTCAAAATATCTTGCCCTAAGAGATTGAGTGGCAACATGTCTACCACAAATACTCTTTCTTCATCACGACTTCCTTCCAATTTTGACAGGGGTTGGAGGCGTATCCAAAAGTGGGACTGTCCCTCCATGTCCTGTTGCTCTAACCCTTCCTAAGACAAACTTTGATTTTAGTATTTTCGATTAATGATTGTGCAGGCTGCTGCTGAGTTCCCTAAACATTCTCTTCCTGATACCTGATCTGAAAGTTCCCAGAAACTCTGGCGTATACAAAAGCTCCTCCAAATAAAATTGCAGGGAGTTTGAATTCCCCGGGCTCCGATTCCTGTCTGACTTGGGAAGAAATGGTTTGGTCAGGTCCCAGACTGTGGTGAGGTTTAACAGGTCCCATGTGGCACTGTCATTGTTGTCAGTCTGTCTGTGTCAGTGCGTGTGGACTCAGGATGCACTAACCATTATTGTGAATTTGATGCTGTATGTCGCAGGGGTATTCTGTATCTAGTATCACTAACCCTGGGCTAGACATAGAGGTCATAGGGCCCTATTTATAAAAAAATCGTTATCGTTATCGTAAATACCGATCGTTATCGTAAAATAACACGCGGGGTTTTACCGATAACGACCGTTATTTACCGATAACGACCGCGTATTTACCGATACGACCGGTATTTACGATATCGGTAAATAACGGTCGTTATCAGTAATAACGGTCGTTTCGTAAAAACCCGGTTGTTTATTTTACGATAACGATCGGTATTTTACGATAACGATACCGATCTTTTATAATAGGGCCCATAGCTAGTGTGTGTCTCTTTTTTCTGTTGCGGTATCAGGTTTGGGGACACGTCATACCTGTCCTGTGCATATGTATCTCTTTCCCTGGGACACTTCCTAACCAAGTGACCAACACAGCCACATTGAAGCACTTACGGTACTCCTTGATCTTATCCTCTCCTGCTAGAGAGTTTTGACCTTGGTCTTGGAAGGGCAGTTCTGCTCAATTCTGGGACACAAATCTCATAAAGCCTCCATAGTCATGATTTTATAATCTGACTTATCTTTGCATCTTTTATTTGTACCTCCTTCAATACTCCTCATATTTCATCATCTTCCATTAGGTAGGCTGACAAAGATCCAAGCATGTGCTCTGAATGGTATTGTATGTTATGGTATGGTATGGTATTCTATGACCGAATGTTCATTTATTAATGCACTCATACATTTCGGCCGCTGTTGTACATTATCGGAAAGTGCTGTATTGCTATATGTGATCCTGCGTGTTCTTAAATAAGCCCCTTGTTACTGTATCTAATTGAAACAATTTTGACAATGGGGTGGGGGCAGTTCTTTGGTATCATGGTGGATCAGCCAACCTTCAGTGCTGACATTGTCCAATGGAAACCGTCACACCTGATTCCATAAATAAATCCAGCCCGGGAAAGTAGTGACTCATCTACTATATATTGAGAACCAGAGGGAATAAAATTCACTGTACAAATGACTCTGCTTTCCATTACAAATTATGTTTTATTTGCCAGCTACACCATTATCTGAAAATGCCTCAATGTGAATACAGGAGAGATCGGTGGTTCTGCTTGAGGGAAACAACGACTATTCCTCCGGTAGATGAGATTGCTAATTATATAAATTACAAAAATCCTTACCTATACTTTGTTGGTGAAATCAAACCACTGAATTCATCAGATCTAAGTGTAAACATCACTACAAATAATATTACATGAAATGACAAAGTAAGAGGAATTCTATTTCTTTACCTCTGATGGATTGTATGTTTGTATGTTGGTCTCCATGTTGTTGTAGGTACAGAACCATAATGGTAAACATGAGTGGAATTCATGGGATTATTCTTCCCTTGGGGAAGTGTTTGATATTCAGGAGAGATCTAAATAATGGCCCCACATTTTTTGGGAAAGATAAAAAAAATAGAATTCATGTGATTAAATGTAAAATAAATGTAAAAGTCTGTATCCCCTTACTATAAATATTAATAAAACCCAGCAAACTAGGAGTTAGAATTAAGGCAACTAAAGTCATAGAGCAATAGTGAATCAGAAGGCAGAGTACCTTGATATAAGAGCTAATCCGTGTCTCACCTCTCATTTTAACGTGGCTGCTGGGAAACTTACCTTCCAACTTGGGGTTTGTGTTTTATTTCCCAGCATTCCAGTATCACACAGTGTGGTCACTATTGTGTTATTTTACATGCCCAGTTCTAAGCTTCTACAGAAGTGATTACAGCAAAAAAATGTAGTTTAATTCTTTAATATTATTTATATAGACCATTTTATGTAGTTATATATTTATTTAATGAAATGTTTATTTTAAACAAGCACCATAAAATTACAGTCTCAGTTGCTATAGAAAGTTGTCATATAGAATTAATGGTCAACTTAATTTTTTTAAAGTAATGAATTACATGTCCCTGTGAGGTAGGATGTCTATAAGCCCTACGTACTACTTATGTTAGTACTGGTTTGTCTATTTAGCATCATAGGATACGTCCCTAATTAGACTACTTACCTCGTTATTATGATACTTTTCTGCTAAAGAGCACTGTTTTTAATTGTTTTTATCGCTTTCCCTGTTGTTAAATAAAGGATTTTTACTATAAGTGTGCTAT
This sequence comes from Hymenochirus boettgeri, assembly GCA_019447015.1. NCBI lineage: Eukaryota > Metazoa > Chordata > Amphibia > Anura > Pipidae > Hymenochirus > Hymenochirus boettgeri. Next base: position 9,975 of record JAACNH010004859.1, on the reverse strand, counting down.
GGGTTCTGTTTCTATTTGTTCTATTCCTGTGAGGTAGGAAAGCATACTTCCCCAGGTGGTCTGTATAAGGAGCAGTGAGCTGTCAAAGATCTGCTCATGTCATGGCTAATGGTCACTGGTCCTTTCTTTGCAGGTCAAGTGTGATTATCTAAACTGGTAGTAGGTAAGCAAACTTACTGCATCACCTTTAATGACTCCAGGTGCAGTATAGCCATGCAATGCCCTAGATTGCTAATCATTTGATTGAAGTAAAATAATGATCCGCCACACTGAGAGCAGGAGCAGGTGGAATATTGGGTTTTTTTGTCTTTATAATAACTAATGGTTTTTAACACCTACACATTGCCCTCAGCGTGGCATATGTTATTATTTTTTCTATTTCAATCAAGTGTAATTATTTACTCTCCTCCTTTAACAATAGGCAAAGGTAGGCAAGCCTGCACAGAGGAAGGGGTGGTGAGTTGTCATCCATGAGTGGATCTTTAACAATGGACTTAACAATCTTAGTTTTTTACTTCCTACTCCTCCTTTGTAAATGACACAATATATCCCTTTATTATATGACTTCTCTTTACCTTGCTGAAAGTTATATACCATATTTACTTTAAAGTCGATCCTAGTATAAGTCGAGGTACATATTTTTACCTGAAAAATGAGTAAAAACTGGTTGACTCGAGTATAACTCGAGGGTAGAAAATATGACCACTACTCGCTTCTGACTATGTATTGTTTGAGCTTTAGTTGCCCTTTAAATGGACAGCAGAATTCCCATACAGTAATCGCATACGTAATAGCCAATCCAGTATGGGACTACTGTATGGGAATTCTGCTGTCCATTTAAAGGGCAACTAAAGCCTCAAAACAATACAGAATCAGAAGGTAATCTTTTCAAACATAGATACCATCCTCCTGATTCTGTATTATTTGAGGCATTAGTTGCCCTTCTAATGGACAGAATCCTATACAGTAACCTCCAACTCCTTGGCATTCCAGGTGTTTGGAAACGCAATCCCCAGCATGCTTAGCTGCTGGAGTTGTAGTTTTCAAAAGAAAAATGTGTGATGCACAAACCAAATCTAATCATGCCTAAGGAAAGGTATTGGGGATATATATATAATGAAAACACAAAAGTAAAGAAAAAGTATCCCCCTCATAGCTCCTACCCTAACTAAAAAACATCACGGCAAAGCGGAGTTAAAATATAAACTTTATTAGATATACATTAAAAATATAGAAAAAACACACTTAAAAACTAGAGAAGGGTAGGAATCATCCAGTATGCAGCCAAAATAGTTGTGGGTGGAGGTAGTTAGATAATGATAAACCTCCCCCACTAAATGTAGAACTAGTAAAATATATATATGTACAGGGGTAGTAAATATAGTAGTCTAGTGAGATCCCCTGAGAGATATAGAAACACAGTTCTAGAATCTCTAGGGCACTTGGTGCTCTTACTAGTTCAAAAAACACAAATGGGAGATTCCTGGTCTGGATCCCTATGTGGATATGAAGATTCCCCCAAAAAGAGAGATGAAAAAAGCCCAGATCCCAAATCTGACAACACACAGAGGCTTCTAGTATGAAAGCCTCAGGCAGAGCAATAAGGTAGTTGCACTAAACGAGTGCCTGTATTACACCCCCCTCAAAACAAACAGCATCTTGAGGAGATCAGGCAAACAGAGAGGTGGCAGCAGATCTGGTAACAGAAGTTAGAGATAGATTAAAATTCATATCAGAAGAAAAGCCCCTGATGCGTTTCGTCCCTCACATAGGGACTTACTCATAGCTGGGAAGGATCGCCGGCACTGAGCTTGTTTTATACCCCAGTCAGGTGATCTGGGGTTTGTCATTGGTGCCATCCGCACCAATCATATTGCGGGCTGTAAAACACCCCCCCGCTACTCCTTGACAGGCGGACGAACGGAGATGCGTACGTCGCGTAGCAAAGGTAACCATGGCAAAACGCACCTACAGTCGGGAACGAGCAGATGAAACCACTACACTGTTAAGTACGGTAACGTCAAGAGAACAACAAAAAGTAGGGAAAAGTCACCCACCATTAAATAAATCAAGGTTAGAGTCAGTAATCTTGAGTACAGACCAATATCGGTATCAAACTGGGAAAACATCAAACATACTAACATATAATTATAATTACTGGTATCGTGAAATGTCACAACTATTCCATCAATGCAATGATGTGTGTATAATGTAATTACATGATCCCATATAGAAAAGAGGGATACATATACATTGAGATAAGTCTCAATCGGAATGTTTGTCATGATACTCCATGAAGGACTGTGTTGAGGTAAGTAGTAATTTCAAATAATCTTCTGATGTTATGAATACAGCTTACAGGGTGTATGGATAATATCTACACCCTGTGCTTGTTGTTCAAATATATATATAAGCCAGTCATTTCTAGACTGTAAACTGCGACATTTTGTCAAGAATTTAAATTCCTACACGAGAGATACCATGGATATTCTATCTAAGATTGATTCACTGCCTTGTAAGTAATAATACTATACTTGTCACTTTAGATTTTGAATCCCTATATACATCAATCAAACACGAACTAGGTGTCAATGCTGTCAGATATTTCTTAGAAAAAGAAAACATGGACACAGCAACGAAAGATTTCTACCTGACTCTGTTGAATTTTGTACTATCCCATAACTATTTTCTCTTCAACAACACGTCTATTTACAACCAGAGGTACAGCAATGGGGTCGCTTATGCCACAACATATGTCAACTTGTTCCTAGGATGGTGGAAGGAAGTATTTGGGAAAAAATATGTTTCTCAATATCAGGAATATATTTCCTTTTGGTCAAGATACATTGATGACCTCTTCTTTCTGTGGGATGGCCCTATTGACAAATTACATGACTTTCGGTCATTTTAAATAATAATATCTCAACATCAAGTTGACAACCCATCATGACCCTCTTGAGGTAAATTTCTTGGATATCACGATCCGGAAAGAAGGAGGTGTACTCAAATCAGATCTATTTAGAAAAGATACCGCCACCAACAATATCTTACATCACAACAAGTTATCATCATCCAAAGTAAAAAAGTCGATACCATTTGGGGAATTTTTGAGACTACGTCGTAACTGTACGGAACACGACACTTTCAAAATCCGGGCAATGGAGATGAAAAATTGCTTTATACAGAGAGGCTATTCCCTTAATCAAATCATAAAGCTTATAGGAAAGCATTAAAACTGATAGGGAAACCCTACTTCAACCAAAACCTCAAAGTGTACTTTGGATGATTAAATACGCTTTATCACTCAATTTAATGACATATAAATCAGTGGAAAAAAATCATCAAAAACAATTGTTATATTCTTATGTGTGACAGATCAATATCTGGTAAAATTCCCCCAAAACCTTCTTTTATATACAAACGTGCCCCAACATTAAGGGACAAATTAGTATCTAGTCCTTTACAGAACATAAGAACACTTTTAACATCTAGAGGCTTTTTTAAATGTGGTCATTGCTGTGTATGCAATAACACATTACAAACAACCACATTATTGATCGATTCAGAAAAAAACATCATCTTAAGGGATATACCAATTGCTCCACAGAATCGGTAATTTACGTCTGATCTGTCCATGCCAAAAGAATATGTTGGTATGACCTCACGGAGAGCGAAGATGCATAATTAAACATTTATCCAATATACGGACGGCTAACGTTGAGAACAGAGACAGGACAAATTGACGAACGTTGCAAGTCATTTTTTAACACACCACAACGTGTCACCCGAAGGTCTTAGATGTTTATTTTGGAAAAATACCATTAGGGATCAGAGTAGGTGACAGGAAAACAAATTAATTAGACGTGAAAGCCGCTGGATCTTTCTTTTGAATGCACTAGCTCAGTTTGGACTCAATGATAAAATACAGTTTAATGCTTTTCTTTAACCTCTAATATTTTGAACAACCAAACACAGGGTGTAGATATTTATCCATACACCCTGTAAGCTGTATTCATACATCAGAAGTTTATTTGAAATTACTACTACCTCAACACAGTCCTTCATGGAGTATCACGACAAACTTTCCGATGGAGACTTATCTCTTAGGAATATTACTTACCTTGATATAGTCCACTTCTGTGAATTATGATCCCTCCCTTATGTACCGTATATACTCAAGTATAAGCCGTCCGAGTAAAGCCGAGGTACCCATTTTGCCTCCAAAATCAGACAAACTGTTGACTCGAGTATAAAGCCGAGGGTAGAAATTAGGACCATTACTGCCTTCTGGTTCTATATATTGACATTAGTTGCCCTTTAAATGTACAGTAATCCCATACAGTAACCCTAATACCTTTCCACTGTAGATGTTTGGAAACTACAACTCCCAGCATGCTTTCGTTGCTGGGAGTTGTAGTTTCCAAACACCTATAGTAGAAAGGTATTGGGTGTTACTGTATGGCATACTGTCCCCCACCTAGAGCCCCCCCCAGTTCACTTACTGTACCTGGCCAGTCTCATCTCTCCGCCGGCTGCCGCTCACTCTGTGCAGAGCCGGCAGTTCCCAGTACTGCTTTGCGGCTGCGCGATGACGTCATCCCCAGCGTGCACGATGACACTCACGCACCGTAAGAACTAGAACTACTGGGAACTGCCGGCTTTTCTTCCTGACTCGCGGCTGCATCTGGAATTAGTAGTTATCTCTTGATCGAGTATAAGCCAAGGCAAGGTTTTTAGGTCGATTTTTACCTAAAACCTCGGCTTATCTCAAGTATATACGGTATATGTATCCCTCTTTTCCATATGGGATCATGTAATTACATTATACACACATCATTGCATCTGATGGAATAGTTTGTGACATTTCACGATACCAGTAATTATAATTATATGTTAGTATCTTTGATTTTTCCAGTTTGATACCGATATTGGTCTGTACTCAAGATTACTGACCTCTAACCTGTGATTTATTTAATGGTGGGTGCTTTTCCCTACTTTTGTTAGTTCTCTTGACGTTACCACGTACACTTAACAGTGTAGTGGCTTTACTCTGCTCGTTCCCGACTGTAGCGTCGTTTTGCCATGGTTACCTTTGCTACGTGACATACGCATCTCCGTACGTCCGCCTGTGAAGAGTAGCGGGGGGGGTGTCTTACAGCCCGCAATTGATTGGTGCGGATGGCACCATGACAAACCCCAGATCACCTGACTGGGGTATAAAAACACAGCTCAGTGCCGGCGATCCTTCCCAGCTATGAGTAAGTCCCTATGTGAGGACGAAACACATCAGGGGCTTTTCTTCGATATGAAATTTTAATCTATCTCTACACTTCTGTTACCAGATCCTGCTGCCCCTCTCTGTTTGCCTGATCCTCCTCAAGATGCTGTTTGTTTTGAGGGGGGTGTAATACAGGCACTCGTTTAGTGCATACTACCTTATTGCTCTGCCTGAGGCTTTCATACTAGAAGCCTCTACGTGTTGTCAGATTTGGGATCTGGGCTTTTTCATCTCTCTTTTTGGGGGAATCTTCATATCCAACATAGGGATCCAGACCAGGAATCTCCCTATTGTGTTTTTTAACTAGTAAGAGCACCAAGTGCCCTAGAGATTCTAGAACTGTGTTTCTATATCTCCTCAGGGGATCTCACTAGACTACTATATTTACTACCCCTGTACATATATATTTTACTAGTTCTACATTTAGTGGGGGAGGTTTATCATTATCTAACTACCTCCACCCACACATTTTGGCTGCATACTGGATGATTCCTACCCTCTCTAGTTTTTAAGTGTGTGTTTTCTATTTTTTAATGTATATCTAATAAAGTTTATATTTTAACTCCGCTTCGCCGTGATGTTTCTTTAGTTAGGGTAGTAGCATGAGGGGGATACTTTTTCTTTACTTTTGTGTTTTCAGTTGTAGTTTTCAAACTCTGCAGTGACAAGCACCCTCAGGCCAGAACCAAAACATTCTCCACCCCACCCCCACACACACACACACCCGAGGGCCCTCCCAGTTCAGTGGAGGAGAGGACTTGGTACCATGTCTTGCCTTGGAAGTCACTCAGTCTCAATCCAGCAATCCGGCTGCTGCTCTTTCCACATGTATTGATATGCCGCCTGATGTCACTACTTGGCCCTGGGAAGTGGGGCAGGTGCCAAGAAGTGACGTCAGCTGGCAGATCAGTACATGCAGAGCGAGTTATGACCAGAATGAAAGCCGGTCTATTTTTAAAACCTGAAAGCCTTGGCTTATACTCAAGCATATATTATATATATATATACAATAGAGAGCTTCAGCTGTGCACAACAATTGTGTCTCCTCATATATCAGAGGGCATCGTAACTGTTATTATTTGTGCCAAACAAAGAACGGTCATGTATGTCCAAACAGAGGATGGCGAGGTATATACCAAATATACTGATAAAATATATACCAGAGAATGGTAATCTAAATGCCCCAACACAAAGAAGGAAATTAGTAGCTCCACAGAGAAATAAAATATTAGTGTCCCACCCAAGAAAGGTAATATTAGTGCCCCACAAGAGAAAGGTAATTAGTGCCCCCACCCAGAGAAAGTAATATTAGTGCCCCACACAGAGAAAGGTAATATTAGTGCCCCACACAGAGAAAGGTAATATTAGTGCCCCACACAGAGAAAGGTAATATTAGTGCCCCACACAGGGAAAGGTAATATTAGTGTCCCCACCCAGAGAAAGGTAATATTAGTGTCCCACACAGAGAAAGGTAATATTAGTGCCCTCACACAGAGAAAGGTAATATTAGTGCCCTCACAGGGAAAGGTAATATTAGTATCCCACACAGGGAAAGGTAATATTAGTGTCCCACACAGGAAGGTAATATAGTGTCCACACAGAGAAAGGTAATATTAGTGTCCCACACAGAGAAAGGTAATATTAGTTCCCACACAGAGAAAGGTAATATTAGTGCCCCACACAGAGAAAGGTAATATTAGTGCCCCACACAGAGAAAGGTAATATTAGTGTCCCACACAGAGAAAGGTAATATTAGTGTCCCACACAGAGAAAGGTAATATTAGTGCCCCACCCAGAGAAAGGTAATATTAGTGTCCCACACAGAGAAAGGTAATATTAGTGCCCCACACAGAGAAAGGTAATATTAGTGCCCCACACGAGAAGGTAATATTAGTGTCCCACACAGAGAAAGGTAATATTAGTGTCCCACACAGAGAAAGGTAATATTAGTGCCCCACACAGAGAAAGGTAATATTAGTGTCCCCACCCAGAGAAAGGTAATATTAGTGTCCCACACAGAGAAAGGTAATATTAGTGTCCCCACCCAGAGAAAGGTAATATTAGTGTCCTCACAACAGAGAAAGGTAATATAGTGCCCCACACAGAGAAAGGTATATTAGTGCCCCACACAGGGAAAGGTAATATTAGTGCCCCCCACAGAGAAAGGTATATTAGTATCCCACACAGAGAAAGGTAATATTAGTGCTCCCTCACAGAGAAAGTAAATTAGTGTCCCACACAGAGAAAGTAATATTAGTGTCCCACCCAGAGAAAGGTATATTAGTGTCCCCACCCGAGAAGGTAATATTATGTCCCCACCCAGAGAAAGGTAATATTAGTGTCCCCACCCAGAGAAAGGTAATATAGTGCCCCACACAGAGAAAGGTAATATTAGTGTCCCACACAGATAAGGTATATTAGTGCCCCACACAGAGAAAGGTAATATTAGTGCCCCACCCAGAGAAAGGTAATATTAGTGTCCCACACAGAGAAAGGTAATATTAGTGCCCCACACAGAGAAAGGTAATATTAGTGCCCCACACAGAGAAAGGTAATATTAGTGTCCCACACAGAGAAAGGTAATATTAGTCCCACACGAGAAAGGTATTTAGTGTCCCACACAGAGAAAGGTAATATTAGTGCCCCACACAGAGAAAGGTAATATTAGTGTCCCCCCAGAAAAGGTAATATTAGTGTCCCACACAGAGAAAGTAATATTAGTGTCCCCACCACAGAAAGGTAATATTATGTCCTCACACAGAAAAGGTAATATTAGTGCCCCACACAGAGAAAGGTAATATTAGTGCCCCACACGAGGAAAGGTAATATTAGTGCCCCACCCAGAAAAAGGTAATATTAGTGCTCCCTCACAGAGAAAGGTAATATTAGTGTCCCACACAGAGAAGGTAATATTAGTGTCCCCACCCAGAGAAAGGTAATATTATGTCCCCACCCGAGAAAGGTAATTTAAGTGCCCCACACAGAGAAAGGAATATTAGTGTCCCCACAGAGAAAGGTAATATTAGTGCCCCACACAGAGAAAGGTATATTAGTGCCCCACCAGAAAGGTAATATTAGTCCCCACAGAGAAAGGTAATTATTGTCCCACACAGAGAAAGGTAATATAGTGCCCTCACACAGAGAAAGGTAATATTAGTGCTCCCCCAGAGAAAGGTAATATTAGTGCTCCCACGCAGAGAAAGGTAATATTAGTGCTCCACGCAGAGAAAGGTAATATTAGTGCTCCCACGCAGAGAAAGGTAATATTAGTGCTCCCACGCAGAGAAAGGTAATATTAGTGCTCCCACGCGAGAAAGGTAATATTAATGCTCCCACGCAGAGAAGGTAATATTAGTGCTCCCACCAGAGAAAGGTAATATTCGTGCTCCCACGCAGAGAAAGGTAATATTAGTGCTCCCACGCAGAGAAAGGTAATATTAATGCTCCCACGCAGAGAAAGGTAATATTAGTGCTCCCACGCAGAGAAAGGTAATATTAGTGTCCCACACAGAGAAAGGAATATTAGTTGCCCTCACACGAGAAAGGTAATATTTGCCCCACGCAGAGAAAGGTAATATTAGTGCTCCCACGCAGAGAAAGGTAATATTAGTGCTCCCACGCAGAGAAAGGTAATATTAGTGCTCCACGCAGAGAAGTATATATGCTCCACGCAGAAAAAGTAATATTGTGCCCCACGCAGAGAAAGGTAATATTAGTGCTCCCACGCAAGAAAGGTAATATTAGTGCCCCACGCAGAGAAGAAGGTAATATTAGTGCCCCACGCAGAGAAAGGTAATATTAGTGTCCCCACACAGAGAAAGGTAATATTAGTGCCCCACACAGAGAAAGATAATATTAGTGCTTCCACGCAGAGAAAGATAATATTAGTGCCCCACACAGAGAAAGGTAATATTAGTACCCCCACAAAGGGAAAGGTAATATTAGAGTCCCCACACAGAGAAAGGTAATATTAGTGCCCCACACAGAGAAAGGTAATAAGTGTCCTCACACAGAGAAAGTAATATTAGTATCCCACACAAAGTAAGGTAAAATTAGTACCCCCACACAGAGAAAGGTAATATTAGTGTCCTCACACAGAGAAAGGTAATATTAGTGTCCCCACACAGAGAAAATTATTAGTGCCCACCAGAGAAGGGTAATATTAGTGCCCCACACGAGAAAGGTAATATTAGTGTCCTCACACAGAAAAGGTAAATTAGTGCCCCACACAGAAAGGTAATATTAGTGCCCCACACAGAGAAATTAATATTAGTGCCCACACGAGAAAGGTAATATTAGTGTCCTCACACAGAGCAAGGTAATATAGTGCCCCACACAGAGAAAGGTAATATTAGTGCCCTCACACAGAGAAAGGTAATTTAGTGCCCCACACGAGAAAGGTAATATTAGTGCCCCACGCAGAGAAGGTAATATTAGTTGCCCCCACACAGAGAAAGGTAATTTTAGTGTCCTCCACCAGACAGAAATATTAGTGCCTCACACAGAGAAAGGTAATATTAGTGCCCCACACAGAGAAAGGTAATATTAGTGCCCTCACACAGAGAAAGGTAATATTAGTTCCCACACAGAGAAAGGTAATATAGTGCCCCACACAGAAAAGTATTGTGTCCCACACAGTAAAGGTAATATTAGTGTCCTCACACAGAGAAAGGTAATATTAGTGCCCCACACACTAG
>JAACNH010004858.1:0-22495 GCA_019447015.1 Hymenochirus boettgeri | reverse complement strand
CCTAGTGAAGTGTGTAAACTCACTGATAATTCACCAACCCTCCCTACACTGTGTATGGAGATCAGTGTGATGGTCACCAGTGTCCTATAGTTCTAGTGAACAGTGTGTAAACTCAATATTAATTCACCACCCTCCCTACACTGTGTATGGATATCGGTGTATGGGTCCACCATTGTCTATAGTTTCTAGTGAACAGTGTGTAAACTCACTATTCACCACCCTCCCTACACTGTGTATGGAACCAGTGTCTATAGTTCTAGTGAACAGTGTGTAAACTCACTATTAATTCACCACCCCTCCCTCAGTGTATGGAGATCGGTTTGTTAGTAACCAGTCTATAGTTCTAGTGAACAGTGGTAAACTCACTGATAATTCACCAACCCTCCCTACACTGTGTATGGAGATCAGTGTGATGGTCACCATTGTCTATAGTTCTAGTGAACAGTGTGTAAACTCACGATAATTCACCACCCCTCCCTACACTGTGTATGGAGATCAGTGTGATGGTCACCAGTCTATAGTTCTAGTGAACAGTGTGTAACTCACTATTCACCAACCCCTCCCTCTACACTGTGTTATAGAGTCATGGTGATTGGTCACCATGTCTAGTTCTAGTGAACATGTGTAAACTCACTTCACCAACCCTCCCTACACTGTGTATGGAGATCAGTGTGATGGATCACCAGTGTCTATAGTTCTAGTGAACATGTGTAAACTCACTATTCACCAACCCTCCTCCTACACTGTGTATGGAGACCAGTGTCTATAGTTCTAGTGAACACTATTAATTCACTAGACCTCACTGCACTGGCTCTGGCATGTGACCATTATACTAGAAGCCATAACCCAAAATCAAACACAGACACATAGAAATGCGTTGGAATGTGATTATTTGCACGTTTACCCACAATGCCTAGAGACAATGCAAACACATAGAAAATAAAAAACGGAAAAACCCCATCAATTAAAGTGAGGCCAAGGCTGTAATGTTTTAGGATATTAATACAAATATTTTATTTATATAAATGAATATCCTATAATATATATATATTGATGTAGAATTCTAATATAAAGCATTAAAAGGAGTACATTTCTGGTCCCACACAACATATGGATTGTTCACGTGTGTGTGTAAATACACTGTAGCTCTTCTGAACGGGGGCCTGATGATTGTAAATGTACATTGTTGATATCCAGAACGTGTTTAGTAGAAATGTGTCGCACTGGGAGTTTGGTGCACACACACTGCAAGGTATTTTGCACGCTCGCCATCAGCATGGTGATAAAGGGAAGGAAGTGGAGGTTGAGCTCTGTGAAAATTCAAACCACACGACAAAATTCGTGTCACCAGAAACACTACAAGAACATAATACCAAGAACAAACCGTGTCCATCTAACCTTCAATACATCAAACCACTTCCCCTTGGCCATCTCCTTCCAGTAATGGTCCTCCAGTGTCTCAGAAACCTGCCCCTATATATCCGAATAACTTCCCCATGCCATCTCCTTCCAGTAATCGTCCTCCAAGTCCAGTGTCTCAGAAACCTGCCCCTATTATATCCGAATAACTTCCCCTTGGCCATCTCCTTCCAGTAATGTCCTCCAAGTGTCTCAGAAACCTGCCCTATTATATCCGAATAACTTCCCATGGCCATCCCCTTCCAGTATCGTCCTCCAAGTCCAAGTTCTCGAAACCTGCCCCTATTATATCCGAATAACTTCCCCTTGGCCATCTCCTTCCAGTAATGGTCCTCCAAGTGTCTCAGAAACCTGCCCCTATTATATCCGAATAACTTCCATGGCCATCTCCTTCCAGTAATGGTCCTCCATCCAAGTGTCTCAGAAACCTGCCCCTATATATCCAATAACTTCCCCTTGCCAACCCTTCCAGTATGGTCCTCCAAGTTCTCAGAAACCTGCCCCTATTATATCCGAATAACATCCACCCTTGGCCATCTCCTTCCAGTAATGGTCCTCCAAGTGTCTCAGAAACCTGCCACTATTATATCTGAATAACTTCCCCTTGGCCATCTCCTCCAGTAATGGTCCTCCAAGTCCAAGTGTCTCAGAAACCTGCCCCTATTATCCGAATAACTTCCCCTTGGCCATCTCCTTCCAGTAATGGTCCTCCAAGTCCAAGTGTCTCAGAAACCTGCGCCTATATATCCGAATAACTTCCCTTGGCACTCTCCTTCCAGTAATGGTCCTCCAAGTCCAATTGTCTCAGAAACCTGCCCCTATTATATCCGAATAACTTCCCCATGGCCATCTCCTTCCAGTAATGGTCCCCAATTCCATGTGTCCAGAACCTGCCCCTATTATATCCGGATAACTTCCCCTGGCCATCTCCTTCCATTAATGGCCTCCAAGTCCACGTGTCTCAGAAACCTGCCCCTATTATACCGAATAACTTCCCCATGGCCATCTCCTTCCAGTATGGTCCTCCAAGTCTACGTGTCTCAAAACCTGCCCCTATTATATCCAATAACTTCCCCTTGGCCATCTCCTTCCATTAATGGCCCCCAGTCCACGTGTCTCAGAACCTCCCTATTATATCCGGATACACTTCCCCATGGCCATCTCCTTCCAGTAATGTCCTCCAAGTCCCCGTGTCTCAGAAACCTGCCCCTATTATATCAGAAAACTTCCCCATGGCCATCTCCTTCCAGTAATGGTCCTCCAAGTCCATGTGTCTCAGAAACCTGCCCCTATTATATCGATAACTTCCCCATGGCCATCTCCTTCCCAGTAATGGTCCTCAATCCATGTGTCTCAAACCTGCCCCTATTATATCCGGATTTATATTCATGTTATCAGTGTGCCTTCTTTTGTGCCCCGACCTGTCCTGGAAGTTGACTGCTCTACGTGTGTTCCATTAAGGGCTAGGCCACAATATTCTCACCGCCCGATCGTGTTTTTCCCAACTTGAAGCCTAAACCTTTTATCCTCAAGTCTAAGGGATGTCCACGTGTCCTCTGACATGTTCTATTGGTGAACAATGCCCCAGATAGTTTATTGTATGGCCCGTTAATGTATTATACACAGTAATCATATCCCCCCACGCAAACGCCTTTTCTCTAGTGTATCATATTGTAACTTTTCCAGTCTCTCTTCATATTCAAGCTCCCCCAATCCCTATTAATTTAGTTTGCATTTAGTTGTATTTAGAATACATCCATGTTCCTAATTTATATGAATCATTTATATTATATCTCTATATTCTCTACTTGCCATGATTATCATCACATTTATCCAATACAGATATCCCCTTTATTCATTACTACTACTACGATCTGTCCATGTGTACACAGCTTTAGTCGCCCCCTCCACTTACACCCTTGTGAACTGTTGCTGGTGAAAGTATAGGGTGCAGAACGTTGGGGGTCAGAAGGAAGAAGGATAAATAGTGGACACAGTTACATAGTAAACTTGGACAAGAGTTTGTTTTGTTTTTTATGTGTCAGAAGTGTTCAAAGAAAAATTTGCTTCTTAACCTTCTCCCCAAAGCTAAGATTGTAACATTCGCCCCCTGGTGGTCACAAGAAGAAACTCGCCACCAATTCATCTGGGTGAAACTCCCTTCAAGGATTTAAACATTACATAATACCTTCCACTTGTATAACCTACAACTTGTGGACAAGAAAATAAAGATATACATAATACAAAACATTACTCCCATTTATTTATTTCTGCCACTGGCAAAATCTAAATTACTTACTACATGGCCATAGCCATCTTTCTTTATTGGAAATCAGAGTTTGGTTGCAAAATATTACTTCTCTGTGACAACATAATGCCAAATATCACCACAGGAAGGAGCCGTCTGACAAGGGCTTTCCACACTTTATTACGTTACAGTTTTTTTTAAAACTTTGTCTTTTCATCCGATGTCAATTTTTCCACTTCACCTCATAACAATGAGGAACTAGCCAGTTTTTCATGCCAGGTTAATGTCCTGGACCTTTGTGTGTATTAACATAGCGCTGAAGCACCGAGAAAGCCTGGCAGAAAGCCATTTTTTTTTCAGTGCTGGTGCTCTGATCCTCACAGAAAGTAAATTGGGAAGTAGGAGTTACCAAATCCTACCTCCCTGCCCAGATACTTTCATTTCAAGTTTTTTTCTAAAATTGTCTATGCAGTATAGTTCTCCTTTAATTTGTTGCTTTTTCACTGATGTATAGTGCTTTTGTTTTATCTTAGTTTATTATTATTACACTCTAACTACAGACATGTCATACCCGTCGATGTCCACTTTGTGTACTACATACTAAACAGACTCCAGTAGATGGCGTCATGCTGCAAATGGACGTTTACACCATGGGATCCATTGTAGACTGTTAACACGTTAACATTACTTCTAGTTAGATTGCCTTATTATCATTGAAATTCAATTGGTAATTACAGATATAAATACCTTTGGAAATAATATTTCTTTACTACAGAACCATTCGTGGAATGGACTAGAGGGGGATGCTGGCAATACAGTAGGGTTTCCAGAAAGACTTGGATGGATTTCTATTAGAACAGCAATACAAAGCTACTGGTATTGATTACTGGTTGAGTCATAGTCCAGAGATGTGTCTGACTGTTTTTTAGGTTTGCACGTGTGCCCTTCCCCCCCGCCTGACCTCCAACAGAAGGAAACTGGGTAATAGTATTGGAATATTCATGTAATTAATATTAGGGAACTTGTGCTGCTCTGGTGTCCTCTGCACTTGCCCCTGCCTCCCATATTGGCCCCTAGGAGGAGAGCTCACTACTTACCAAACCAATTCTACTTTTCATTCAGCAAGGGTCAGTTTGGGGGTTTATTAAGATTAAAGGTTCAATAGGTCCAACAGTGTGATAGACAACTCCAAAGACTTGCCACCCCTAACCAGTCATTTGCCAAGAATTACACATTGCAGCCCAAAGAACTAGTTCTGCTTGCAGCAAACTGATGGTCTAAGATGAACGTTTATCATCACAGACAATAACCAACGGTTCTAGCAGCTTTCTACAAGCTTTAGTTGTCCTTACATTTAATTGATTCAGAAACTTAATTTCCTAATGCCATGGTGCAGCCATTGCGATCCGGAATGTGCCAGCCTGAACCACCTTACATTTCAGCTGTCAATCAAGCACTCTTCTGCTGTGTGCAGTTTTGCTGTAAATGGAACAGTGTAGTTGGAATGTTGTGAATTGCATGGTGGGAAATTCCCTCTCCCAGAGTTGCCTCATAGTGTTATTGAGCATGCTTACTTTCACGGTTAGTCACAGGGAGAGGGAGTCTGAGCCATTCAAAACAAGAACTGGATGGTGACAAAACACAAACCTTAAGCTGGGTACCCACCATACAATATCTTGGGCCAATGGGACTGAAATATTTATGGTTTCTTGGGTGACTGACATTCAACCGTTGGGCAATTCGATCACGGAAAACTGTTGGTGACTTTTTTTACATACATGTATTAAGTTATAGATTAATATAAGGAAAAGTACATTTTTTAAAGTTTCCATAAGCATTCAGTCCTGTTTTATTACGCGCAAATTTATGCTACATCTGCAAGAAATCTGTAGGTTCTTTTGTATGTATGAGAGTGATAAGGTGCTAGTTGTAAGCTCTTCAGTAGAGATGAAGTTCGGGTGTGATTCAAACCCGGTTCCGATTCGGAACTCTCATTTCGAGTTCCGTCGCAACCTTTCAAGGTTGCCCATACCATGAAGCAAACTGAAACATTTGCTCACCCCTGCAGAACACTTAAAAGCCGTCGTTAAAAAAAAATATCTTCCTTCCTGCAATACTGCATTCAGCGCCGTCCACCAATCAGTATTAGTCAGCCATCACTTCCACCTCCACGCCTATATTCCCTGATGAAGCACGCCTACTTCACGTGCCGCCACCCATCTACCGATAGGCGGCCTTTAAAAGTTGTTTTAGGTGTTAAAAACACTAGGAACACTCCGGGCACTTTCAGATCTTGCTACTTTCCATATTTTTGGTAACCCTGAAAAATACAGAGCTACTTTGCATTGGAGATATGTACATGTCCCTGGACCATTCCCCAGTCCGTGTCTTTACACCAACTTGCTGTTTCTATTTTTTTTTTTAAAGAAAATCTGAAAACAAGCGACCTCGCCGGTTTTGAACATTTCTACTTTTTAGGCCAGGACCAATGGGACCAGAAAGGATAATATCCCTATAAAGCTCTGTGCTATATAAGAAAATGAATACATACATAGAATCAATATTACTTTCCAACTAAATATCTTGACTGGTCTCAAAGGCCCCCTGGTTTCAGCGGTAGATGCCGTTATCCACAGTTCCTATTTTCAACATGAGATCACCTTCAATTTCAAGGTTCCTGACCAGGAAACATCTTCTTTATAGTCTCATCATCTCACTGCCAACATAGCAGCTGTGCATACAGATTTCACATTTGGTGGATAGGACCTCATATATATTAATGATCATGCAACTCGGAGAAACCGTCAGATCCGAAGCAATGGCAGCACCGTGTTACCGATTATAATCACTTTTACGTCTGCCATAAATTATCACTTTTACCGTCTGCCGTAAATTAATCACTTTTACCGTCTGCCGTAAATTAATCACTTTACCGCTGCCGTAAATTATTCTTTTTAACCGTCTGCCGTAAATTAATCACTTTTACCGTCTGCCGTAAATTAATTACTTTACCGTCTGCCGTAATTAATCACTTTTACCGTCTGCCGTAAATTGATTACTTTTACCGTCTACCGTAAATGAATCACTTTTACCGGCTCCGTAAATTATCACTTTTACCGTCTACCGTAAATGAATCACTTTTACCGTCTGCGTAATTAATCACTTTTACCGTCTACCGTAAATAAGAATCACTTTTACCGTCTACCGTAAATGAATCACTTTTTACCGGCTGCCGTAAATTATTTTAACCGTCTGCGTAAACTTTCACTTTACCGTCTGCCGTAAATTATCACTTTTACCGTCTGGCCGTAAATTAATCACTTTACCGTCTGCCGTAAATTAATCACTTTTACCGTCTGCCGTAAATTACTGCCCAACTGAAAGTGCCTCACTTAACAATTGTCTGGCAGACTCTGGTCTGGCAAATTTAAAAGGAAACACAGTTTAAACACAGATGTCAGCATCTTTAAGGTAATTCTAGCTCAGAAAAAGATAACAGCTGTTTTATTATAATATATAAACGCACGGTAAAACACACATAACACGTGTACCACAGGGGTACTGATTGATAGGATGTCATACACAGTTTGTCTCTGTTTTTGAATAGTAAATCCTATTTAGAGTTTTCTGACTGTTTCGTTTGAATTTATAGAATAGGTTGGAAAATCAACAGGTCAAACACGGGGTCAAATTTTTCAACTGATTGAAGAATGAATTGAATTAAATAAATTTGCTGATTTTTCTATCACCACTGGAGGTAATTGGTCAGGCAGATGGTTTTATAGTCGACCCAATCTTCAGATTCTGGTGCCCATGCGGATGGTAAAAGGCAGGTGCAGTGGGTAACTAGAATCAGTGGGCACCCCAGCAAACCTTGATGGGGCCCCTATCCGTGCTTCATCCACAGATGGGGCCCCCTTGGCTCCTTGGCCCCTCTGCAGCTGCTCCCCTGGTAGTTCCACCTTACACCACAATAAACACTCCTGTCTCACATTCTTTAATAGTTAGGGAATGCTGAGCCAGTCATCTTGGATTCAAACATCACTGCACGTCCCAGTGTCATGACTATTGCCCACGCACGCCACACTAGTCTATGTAGAGAAGGGATGGGAGGATGGGGAAAGGAGCAGGGAAGTTGTCAGCCGCAGATGAAAAGCATTTCTGACAATCCACCACAACTAATGTTATTTCCTCCCATAGAAATACAAGGTAAATTATAATAAGGAAACGTCACTGAAAGATAATTAACGCTCAATGATAATAAACAAGGATCTAGTCCTACATGGACCTCAACGAGACCCCCGTATCCCCCATATCTAAATAAACACAAACAGTAACAGTCCAGTCAGAAGGTTCAATCACATAAAAGACAAATATAAGAGAAAAGAATGAAAATCAGAACAAAGTAAAGATTTTGTTTCCATAGGAGCCTATGAGCAAACATGTAATACGGCCCAGAATAGAGACAATATTGTCATTTACATCTCATTTATGATTGAGTGACGAGTGCTCTGATTGGAGAATAAACATCAGCTGCACCAATGTATGGCACAGCACAGAAGACCCTGACCCTCTTGCTGTTATATGGAGGTCCCTGACCCCTTGCTGTTATGGAGGCACTTGTATGGTCCCTGACCCCTTGCTGTTATATGGGGGTCCTGACCCCTTGCTGTTATATGGAGGTCCCTGACCCCTTGCTGTTATAGGGAGGTCCCTGACCCCTTGCTGTTATATGGAGGTCCCTGACCCCTTGCTGTTATTGGAGGTCCTGACCCTTGCTGCTATATGGAGGTCCCTGACCCCTTGCTGTTATATGAGGGTCCCTGACCCCTTGCTGGCTATATGGAGGTCCCTGACCCTTGCTGTTATATGGGGGTCCCTGACCCCTTGCTGTTATATGGGGGTCCCTGACCCCTTGCTGTTATATGGAGGTCCCTGACCCCTTGCTGTTATATGGAGGTCCCTGACCCCTTGCTGTTATATGGGGGGTCCCTGACCCCTTGCTGTTATATGGAGGTCCCTGACCCCTTGCTGCTATATGGAGGTCCCTGCTGTTTTTGCTGGAGAACTGAACTTCACACACCGGCAGTTAGTGTCCTTGCTGGTAGTATTTGCTTTTACAAAGGTTCAGTTAATGTTATTAGGAAGGAAGGTTATAATACGCTCCATTGTCTGTAGATTTCTTTCCCTCCCATTGCAGTCTTGTTGACAGGTATTGAATAATCAGCCCCTCACCCACACGAACAGATAACTGGATATTTATAACACCACACTTGGCCTCTGCCCTTTGCAGTAAACACACTGGGTTAGGGTTAGGCAGTTTATTGGCCTGCTAGACACCAGCCCAATATAGAGACCCCACTTGGTGCTCTGTACAGGACAATCCTCCCCTCAAATGTTTTTTCTTTTTAACCTTCCCACATCATCCTACGTATAAGTTCGCCAATAAACCCTGGGAAACCATTGAGTGATTAGTGATCAAGTGAACAGACAATCAGCCTAATTCACCGCTGTAGTGCTCATCTATCCAGTAGTGGCAGTGTGACTTTAGCCCCAGGAAAAGGCTCTGTCCAGGTCAACCAAGGACGCTACTGATGGAAGTTTTAATGCCGCGTTGATCTAAATGTCTTTATTTCTGTTTGTTTTATATCATATTTATCATGCAACCTGACCTGGCAATTCAATCAATGCCGGGAGAATAAAATGTCATAACAATTGTGATATTAACAATTAATATTAATAATGAAGAATATTTCTCTATCTATCTAGCGGCGGCCTCTATGTGTCTGTAAGAATTCCTATCTTGACCTTTCCACTGATCCTCAGACTCCCACATTTCTCTCCTCGCCGTCCCTTTCACACCTCATATTTCTGCAGACATTGTTATCATAGTTCCTGACCACGTTGGGCCTTGGATTCATATTTATAGAGGATTCCATCTTTAAAGCTTCTGCTGTTTCTCCCAGACCAGATCAGCCTCCAAGGTCTAATCGTTTTATATAGTGAATAATGCACTGCCAACTGTAAATTATAAGGATTTAAGAAGTCACTGAGGAGTTCTGTGTCTATATAAAGGTACAAGACACAGACTGAGTTATACAGGAACTCTGGGTACCCCCATGTATTATAAGGATGTATCCCTACTGTAATATAAGGATATTAGATTCACTGAGGGTTCTGTGTCTATATAAAGGTACAAGGACACAGACTGAGTTATACAGGAACTCTGGGTACCACTCATGTATTATAAGGGTAAATGTATCCCCTACTGTAATTATAAGGATATTAGAAGTCACTGAGAGTTCTGTGTCTATATAAGGTACAAGGACACAGACTGAGTTATACAGGGAACCTCTGGTACCACTCATGTATATAAGGGATAATGTATCCCCTACTGTAAATTATAGGATATTAGAAGTCACTGAGGAGTTCTGTGTCTATATAAAGGTACAAGGACACAGACTGAGTTATACAGGGAACTCTGGGTACCACTCATGTTTTATAAGGGATAATGTATCCCCTACTGTAAATAATAAGGATATTAGAGTCACTGAGGAGTTCTGTGTCTATATAAGGTACAAGACACAGACTGAGTTTACAGGGAACTCTGGGTACCACTCATGTATTATAAGGGATAATGTATCCCCTACTGTAAATTATAAGGATATTGAAGTCACTGAGGATTTTCTGTGTCTATATAAAGTTACAAGGACCAGACGGAGTTATACAGGGAACTCTGGGTAACACTCATGTATTATAAGGGATAATGTATCCCCTACTGTAAATTATAAGGATATTAGAAGTCACAGAGGAGTTCTGTGTCTATATAAAGGTACAAGGACACAGACTGAGTTATACAGGGAACTCTGGGTACCACTCATGTATTATAAGGGATAATGTATCCCCTACTGTAAATTATAAGGATATTAGAAGTCACTGAGGAGTTCTGTGTCTATATAAGGTACAAGGACACAGACTGATATTACGGGAACTCTGGGTAACACTCATGTATTATAAGGGATAATGTATCCCCTACTGTAATTATAAGGATATTAGAATCACAGAGGAGTTCTGTGTCTATATAAAGGTACAAGGACACGACTGAGTTATACAGGGAACTCTGGGTACCACTCATTGTATTATAAGGGATAATGTATCCCCTACTGTAAATTATAAGGATATTAGAAGTCACTGAGGAGTTCTGTGTCTATATGGTACAAGGACACAGACTGAGTTATACAGGGAACTCTGGGTACCACTCATGTATTATAAGGGATAATGTATCCCCTACTGTAAATTATAGGATATTAGAAGTCACTGAGGAGTTCTGTGTCTATATAAAGGTACAAGGACACAGACTGAGTTATACAGTGATCTCTGGGTACCACTCATGTATTATAAGATAATGTACCCCCTACTGTAAATTATAAGGATATTAGAAGTCACTGAGAGTTCTGTGTCTATATAAAGGTACAAGAACAGACTGGTTATACAGGGAACTCTGGGTACCACTCATGTATTATAAGGGATAATGTATCCCCTACTGTAAATTATAAGGATATTAGAAGTCACTGAGAGTTCTTGTGTCTATATAAAGGTACAAGGACACAGACTGAGTTATACAGGAACTCTTGGTTACCACTCATGTATTATAAGGGATAATGTATCCCCTACTGTAAATTATAAGGATATTAGAAGTCACAGAGGAGTTCTGTGTCTATATAAAGGTACAAGGACACAGACTGAGTTTTACGGGAACTCTGGGTACCACTCATGTATTATAAGGGATATTATCCCCTACTGTAAATATAAGGATATTAGAAGTCACTGAGGAGTTCTGTGTCCATATAAAGGTACAAGGACACAGACTGAGTTATACAGGGAACTCGGGTACCACTCATGTATTATAAGGGATAATGTATCCCCTACTGTAATTATAAGGATATTAGAAGTCATTGGGGAGTTCTGTGTCCATATAAAGGTACAAGGACACAGACTGAGTAATACAGGAAACTCTGGGTACCACTCATGTATTATAAAGGGATAATGTATCCCCTACTGTAAATTATAAGGATATTAGAAGTCACTGAGAGTTTCTGTGTCTATATAAGGTACAAGAGACACAGACTGAGTTTACAGGGAACTCTGGGTACCACTCATGTATTTAAAAGATATGTATCCCCTACTGTATTATAAGGATATTAGAAGTCACTGAGGATCTCTGTGTCTATATAAGGTACAAGGACACAGACTGAGTTATACAGGGAACTCTGGGTACCACTCATGTATTATAAGGGAAATGTATCCCCTACTGTACATTATAAGGATATTAGAAGTCACGAGGAGTTCTGTGTCCATATAAAGGTACAAGGACACAGACTGAGTTATACAGGGAACTCTGGGTACCACTCATGTATTATAGGATAATGTATCCCCTACTGTAAATTATAAGGATATTAGAAGTCACTGAGGAGTTCTGTGTCTTATAAAAGGTACAAGGACACAGCACTGAGTTATCAGGGAATCTGGTACCACTCATGTATTATAAGGGATATGTATCCCCTACTGTAAATTATAAGGATATTAGAAGCCACAGAGGAGTTCCGTACCATATAAGGTACAGACACTACTGAGTTATACAGGGAACTCTGGTACCACTCATGTATTATAAAGGATAATGTATCCCCTACTGTAATTATAAGGATATTAGAAGTCACTGAGAGTTCTGTTGTCCATATAGGTACAAGGACACAGACTGAGTTATACAGGGAACTCTGGGTACCACTCATGTATTATAAGGAGTAATGTATCCCATACTGTAATTATAAGGATATTAGAAGTCACTGAGGAGTTCCGTGACCATATAAGGTCAAGGACACAGACTGAGTTATACAGGGAACTCTGGGTACCACTCATGTATTATAAGGATAATGTATCCCTACTGTAAATTATAACGATATTAGAAGTCACTGAGGAGTTCTGTGTCCATTAAAGGTACAAGGACACTGACTGAGTTATACAGGGAACTCTGGGTACCACTCATGTATTATAAGGATAATGATCCCCTACTGTAAATTATAAGGATATTAGAAGTCACTGAGAGTTCCGTGCCATTAAAGGTACAAGGACACGACTGAGTTATACAGGGACTCTGGGTACCACTCAATATATTATAAGATATGTATCCCTACTGTAATTATAAGGATATTGAAGTCACTGAGGATTCTGTGTCTATTAAAGGTACAAGGACACAGACTGAGTTATACAGGGAACTCTGGGTACCACTCATGTATTATAAGGATAATGTATCCCTACTGTAAATTATAAGGATATTAGAAGTCACTGAGGAGTTCCGTGACCATAAAGGTACAAGGACACAGACTGAGTTATACAGGGAACTCTGGGTACCACTCATATATTATAAGGATAATGTATCCCCTACTGTAAATTATAAGATATTAGAAGTCATTGGGGGATTTCTGTGTCCATATAAGGACACAGACTGATTATACAGGGAACTCTGGGTACCACTCATGTATATAAGGTATTAGTATCCCCTACTGTAAATTATAAGGATATTAGAAGTCATTGGGAGTTCTGTGTCCATATAAAGGTACAAGACACAGACTGAGTCATACAGGGAACTCTGGTACCACTCATGTATTAAGGGATAATGTATCCCCTACGTAAATTATAAGGATATTGAAGTCACAGAGATTTCTGTGTCTATATAAAGTACAAGGACACAGACTGAGTTATACAGGGAACTCTGGGTTCCACTCATGTATTATAAGGGATAGTATCCCCTACTGTAAATTATAAGGATATTAGAAGTCACTGAGGGGTTCTGTGTCTATATAAAGGTACAAGGACACAGACGGAGTTATACAGGGAACTCTGGGTTCCACTCATGTATTATAAGGGATAATGTATCCCCTACTGTAAATTATAAGGATATTAGAAGTCACTGAGGAGTTCTGTGTCTTATAAAGGTACAAGGACACAGACTGAGTTATACGGGAACTCTGGGTTCCACTCATGTATTATAAGGATAATGTATCACCTACTGTAAATTACAAGGATATTAAAATCACTGAGAGTTCTGTGTCTATATAAGGTACAAGGACACAGACTGAGTTATACGGGAACTCTGGTACCACTCATGTATTATAAGGGATAATGTATCCCCTACTGTAAATTATAGGATATTAGAAGTCACAGAGGAGTTCCGTGACCATATAAGGTACAAGGACACAGACTGAGTTTACAGGGAATTCTGGTACCACTCATGTATTAGGGATAATGTTCCCCTACTGAAATTATAAGGATATTAGAAGTCACCGAGGAGTTCCGTGACCACTATAAGGTACAAGGACACAGACTGAGTTATACAGGGAACTCTGGGTACCACTCATGTATTATAAGGGATAATGTATCCCCTACTGTAAATTACAAGGATGTTAAATCACTGAGGAGTTCTGTGTCTATATAAGGTACAAGGAGACAGACTGAGTTATACAGGGAATTCTGGGTACCACTCATGTATTATAAGGGATAATGTTACCCCTACTGTAAATTATAAGGATATTAGAAGTCACTGAGGAGTTCTGTGTCTATATAAAGGTACAAGGACACAGACTGAGTTATACAGGAACTCTGGTACACTCATGTATTATAAGGGATAATGTATCCCCTACTGTAAATTATAAGATATTAGAAGTCACTGAGAGTTCTGTGTCCATATAAAGGACAGACTGAGTTATACAGGGAACTCTGGGTACCACTCATATATTTATAAGGATATGTATCCCCCTACTGTAAATTATAAGGATATAGAAGTCACCGAGGAGTTCTGTGACCATATAAAGGTA
This sequence comes from Hymenochirus boettgeri, assembly GCA_019447015.1. Classification (NCBI taxonomy): domain Eukaryota; kingdom Metazoa; phylum Chordata; class Amphibia; order Anura; family Pipidae; genus Hymenochirus; species Hymenochirus boettgeri. Next base: position 7,957 of record JAACNH010004858.1, on the reverse strand, counting down.
CAAGGACACAGACTGAGTTATACAGGAAACTCTGGGTACCACTCATATATTATAAGGATAATGTATCCCCTACTTTAAATTATAGGATATTAGAAGTCACTGAGGAGTTCTGTGTCTATATAAAGGTTCAAGGACACAGACTGAGTTATACAGGGAACTCTGGGTACCACTCATGTATTATAAGGGATAATGTATCCCCTACTGTAAATTAAGGATTTAGAAGTCACTAGGAGTTCTGTGCTATATAAAGGTAAAGGACACAGACTGAGTTATACAGGGAACTCTGGTACCACTCATTATTATAAGGGATAATGTATCCCCTACTGTAAATTATAGGATATTGAAGTCACTGAGGATGTTCGTGTCTATATAAAGGTACAAGGACACAGCTGAGTTATACAGGGAATTCTGGGTACCACTCATGTATTATAGGGATAATGTATCCCCTACTGTAATTATAAGTATTAGAAGTCACTTGAGGAGTTCTGTGACCATATAAATGTACAAGGACACAGACTGTTTATACAGGGAACTCTGGGTACCACTCATGTTTATAAGGGATAATGTTCCCCTACTGTAAATTATAAGGATATTAGAAGCCACCGAGAGTTCCGTGACCATATAAATGCACGAGGCCGCAGCCGAGTACTTTTATCAGGGCACGGAACTCCAAGGTGACTTCTAATATCCCTTTAATTTACAGTTCAGGCTGCATTATTTATTATAACCTACCCCTTTGTGGCTTCTGTTTTCCTTCTCCTCCTGGAACTGTAAATTATAAGGCTATAATCTTACACCTTCCTCCCATAGAAATCCACTACAGGGTAGGTTATAAAGCTTTCAACATCTGAGCTTGGAGATCTCGCAGGTAATGTCTATATCTGTCCTGCAGGCTTCCTTATTTCCATATTCTGGTCATAACATTTACAGAAGTTTAAAAAGTCATACAACCCTTACAATTAAATAAATGAAAACTTAAATTGTCCCAGGCCCTGACAGAATATTGTACCAGTACTACAAGGTCTTTGGTCCACAAATTAATATATGGCCACTATAGCCATCACACCACTTCAAAAACCAGGCACATATCACAAGCTCTCTGCCAATTATAGGCCCTTGATTAATGAAATTAAAAAAAAAAAACTACTGGCCAAATACCATAATACATTTATGCCAGAATGCATTTAACCAGATCAATTGGGCTTTATAAAAAAAACCTGGTCACCAAAACTTTTGCTACTTAATAAACCTCATCACATGTGCCTAGCTTCAAAAATCTCCCAATAGGCTTTCATGTGGTAAATTGGACCTAGAGTATTTATTCATTCTTATAAAAATTGCCTTCTGATCAATTCTACTATTAAACTACCAGGACTTGTATAACACTTGCAGGATACTCCTATGTTTTCCCTAATGTATATTGGTGGCACAAGCAGGGATACCCTCTATATGCCCCTATTATTTACACATTGTACATTTTAGCAGCAACAATGCCGCAGAAAATATCGCTCTTTGCTGATCAGGGAGATTCAATAAAAGTTCTTATCGTTTAAAATGGTGCTAATTTTCCCCCAATCAATCAATTTTAGCTTTCAAATGTTAAATAAGATCTGGACATACGTCCATCTATTCCAACCTTCATTCCCTACCCATATGGCTGTATAACAGTTACATATAACATAGTATTGGGGTGTATAAAACATACTCCATCCTAGTCCAACCTTTATACCCTACCCAAATGTCTGTATAACAGTTACATATAACATAGTATTGGAGGTTTGTATAAGACATACTCCATCTAGTCCAACCTTTATACCCTACCATAATGTCTGTATAACAGTTCATAGTAACATAGTATTGGAGGTTGTATAAAGACATACGTCCATCTAGTCCAACCTTTATACCCTACCCATAATGGCTGTATAACAGTTACATAATAACTAGTATGGAGGGTGTATAAAGACATACGTCATCTAGTCCAACCTTATACCCTACCCAAATGTCTGTATAACAGTTACATAGTCTAGTATTGGAGGTTGTATAAGACATACTTCCATCTAGTCCAACCTTTATACCCTACCCATAATGTCTGTATAACAGTTACATGTAACATAGTATTGGAGGTTGTATAAGACATACGTCCATCTAGTCCAACCTTTATACCCTACCCATATGTTCTGTATAACAGTTACATAGTAACATAGTATTGGAGGTGTATAAAGACTACGTCCATCTAGTCCAACTTTATACCCTACCCATAATGTCTGTATAACATTTACATAGTAACATAGTATTGAGGTTGTATAAAGACATACGTCCATCTAGTCCAACCTTTATACCCTACCCATAATGTCTGTATAACAGTTACTAGTAACATAATATTGGAGGTTGTATAAAGACAACGTCCATCTAGTCCAACCTTTATACCCTACCCATATGTCTGAATACAGTTACATAGTAACATAGTATTGGAGTTGTATAAAGACATACGTCCATCTAATCCAACCTTTATACCCTACCCATAATGTCTGTATAACAGTTACATAGTAACATAGTATTGGAGGTTGTATAAAGACATACGTCATCTAGTCCACCTTTATACCCTACCCATAATGGCTAACCATAATCTTACAACAGCCACAAAACCTATTGTGTTTGTAATTCATACATCAGCTTTACATCATCAACGATGAAACAGTAGAAAATTCATATTTCCACTTAAAAAATAATCAATAACAAATCCGCTATTTAACTTCTCCAGTGCCAGAGGGATATCACAAAGAAACCAACCAATCAGTAAGCCAGATGGATGAAGAAGATGGAATTTTAAACCAAAGTTCTTTGACTATTCAAGTAATTGCAAAGGAAATATAATTACTCAAGTTTTTCCGATTGCCGCATGGTAATTCCCTTCTTAAAGGTGAACACATTTCCAATAAGATTTTATCACTTTTTAAGGTTAAACACAATGAACTGTAGGTGTTTACATTTTTACAGGCAATGACCCCAAGGAATCAGGTAGCATGAAGGATATTGGGAGATGTACGAATGAGCAAATATTTGGGGAAATTATTATCTCCACATGTAACACTAAAATAAACAAACTGTGTGTATCATCCATAATTTGCCCCTTCCTTTTCTACATCCATTTACTTTATTTATCCTTAAGATGAGGACACAGAGTTACTGTCCATTTGTAATGCCACCTGTGCAATATGAGATTAAAGGTTAAGGCATGCTCTCTGAAAATTGGAACGCAGAGCATGCGATATGGCACCCACGTTGACTTGTACTGTGCGCGCAATAACGGATCGTTTGTGCGTGAGAGATGGCGTTAGTGTGGCCTAGCCCTTACCGTCCCTCTGTTTTGTTTTTTTTCTTTAAATCCTCAATTTGTTTTTCTTTCCCTTTCCTACTTATTTCATCCAACATTACCACCGGCTCTTTCCATCCCTACCTTTACCCCTTCCTTATCTCTGTGTTGCTCTCCTCCTACACAACCCCATTCCTTCCATCATCCATCCAGCATTCCTCCCTTTTATAGCTTGTGCGGTAATCTCATTGAGCCATGGTTTTGTTTGATGTTTGGACCATTACAATCCACATTTATGTAAATGGTCACAGCTTACAATTGAGCGCAGGATCTTATGGGCGATGTGTCTTTCTACGTCAATTCAAGACCTTGACAATACAATAGGAGCTGATGCCATAAAAAGGTGCAGGTTTTGTCTGGCTATTCATCTCCAGTAGCCATCACGTTATCCCACTATTAAGCAACATTGATTGGTTGCGGAAACTGAATCAGCCCATATTGTATACTGATAGAAATCAGTGTCAAGCACATTGTTTCCAAATGATCAGTTTCATGTTACGTTAACATTACTGTAGATCCCATCATCTCCTTCCTGACGTCAGCTGGCCAGCAGCTGGATTAACGTTAAGTCATACACCTTGTGGGCAGATTCAGTAAGGCACAGGAATGAGGGCCAAGCCACACGTTAGTGCATGAGACTGCATAACAGTGGCATTGCATGGTGGGTGGCCATGTTGTATGGGCTGCGATCAGTTTTTCTGTGGCGATACATTTTTTGGTGCGGATCACATGGCTCGTGAACAGAAGCACTGTAACATGCGTGAAACGTGACGCATTGTGATCACGTTCAGTCCGTGGATAGTGGGACCCTCATCCTAAAGGGGACAATTCAACACAGCGCGTTATGTAATCAGGGGTGACACAGCATGGTTTTGGAGCAAGGCCCTGGACACCCCCCCTCTTCCAGTCTCCTGAGTGGTACTTGATCCCCTGCTTTTAAACAGCTGATGGCACGTACATAAGTAGGTGCATGTGATAACGGTTTAACCTGCTGGTTACCACGCGGCAGTAGTAGAAGAAAGAATATGTAGGGAGAGAAGATATTAGGGAGAGAAGATATGGAGGAGAGAAGTATGAGGGAGATTGGAAGAATAGTGGGGAGACAGTTTGTAGGGGAGGGGAGAATATAGAGGAGAGTATATGTAGGGGAGGGGAGAGAGATCTTGTAGGGGAGAGTATGGGGGGGTCTTTTGGGGAGGGCCTCTCTTGTCGGGGGAGAGTCGAATGTAGGGGGGGGCGCGAGCTATACTGTTGGGGCGGCTCTGTGGTGAGCGGAGGCGCTTGGTCGGGGCGGAAGAATATGTTCGGGGAGGGGTCTGCGAACCTATGGAGGGGGGGAAGTACTATGTAGGGTACGGGGCGAGAGAACTTGTAGGAGCGAGTTATGTCGGGAGGGGCGGACGCTTTGTGGAGGGATGAGATCGAGTAGTGGATTTGTGGGAGGGGGAGACGATTTGTCGGGGGAGACGCCTATAATGTGGGGGGGCGGAGGACTTTGGTCGGGGCGGGGTGTCGTCGTCGGGGGCCGCCTGTCGGGGGCTCTCTCGTTCGGGGCGCGCGATTGTAGGGGCGCGCGCCGTCGGGCGCGGCTCTGTCCGGGCGTCTTGTCGGGGTCCGGCAGATACTCGTCGGGGCGGCGGGCGGTCTGTCGGGGCGCGCCGTCTCTGTCGGCGAGTCGCGGTTGTAGGGGCGGGTACGTCGGTCTGGGGGGGCCGTATGCTCTGAGGGTCTCTGTCCGGGGCGCGCCGGGGAGGCGCTCTTGTGGCGTCGGGGCTCTAGTGGGTCGGGGGAGGTGTGGGCGCGCGTTCTGTGGTAGGGGTGGTGGGGCCGTTCTATGTAGTAGGGGCGCCGTCTCGTCGGGGGCGTTTGTGGTGGGGGGGATTGTGGGCGGCCGTCTGTCGGGTAGGGGGGGTTTGTAGTGATTTATGGAGTGTTGTAGGGGTATGGGGGGTATTGTGTTGTTTGATTTGTTTTGTTTATGGAGGGGTTCATCCTTGTTTTTGCTAACCTTCCTCGCCCTCAGGTAAATCTAACGACTTACTGTTCCTCCGTCATGGTTCTCTTTGTTTCCCAACTCGGGTCCTGACGTCCCCTGCCGTCACCGCCTGTCCAGCCTGTAATCGATCTGTTTTACACCCTCGCACAAATCCTCCTGCTATGACAGTAAGGTATATCTCAGTGATGCTGTACATTCACCAGGGGGTGGCGCCTGGAATTCCGCACTTTAGCCGGATCTCTTCATTAAGCCCGTTCCTTTATCTGGCTGTGTAATACACCACTTACTGGGCTATGGAAATGTTTCCCTGCTGTTACTGTGATAGTAGTTCGTTGCCACGTACATTTGGACTGAGCCACGACCCCAACCACGTGCGCTGAACGGTTTGTTCGGCACGGTCGCCTGTCGCCCATACACCTTGCTTCTCCCAAACGCCAAAGCTTGTGGGTTGTGGCTCGGTGCAACCCACAGGCTGGTACCACCCAGGGCTCCTTTCTAGAGGGGGCTGTACAAGCACATATGCAGGTGGGCCCCATCACCGACTGACCAAGGCCTTTTGATTTGAATCCATCTCGGTAAGGGGAAATTCGTTCGGATACATCTTTATTTAAAAACCGTATGCATCTTTGTAGAATCCATATTCACCGTTCTCATTTAGAAAAAAAACATAATCCGTAACGTTGCCATGGTTTAGGCTTTGGTCAGTAGCAGAGCTGACATATCAATTTCAGCATTTGGACCCCTAACGGACATTATGGGAGTCAATACTTAATATCTTATAATAATATAATACTTCATAATGTAAAATATCTGGATGGGCAGATTATGGTGATTGAATAATATGTCCTTTTTTTCTTGTATTTGTGCTAAATTTCCCTTAAAAACATTTGAATGGAAATCCTTAAATCCAACAATATTGCTCTGCAGTTTACCGGATCTACTCCAGCAGTGGAGGAGTTTAACAAGTGCGGTTACAATGTGCAGCGCTTGGTAATGCCCTTGTGACGTTCACCTTAGGAGACGGGTTAAATGACCAGGGGGCACCAGTGACACCAGATAATGGACCAATAAAGATTAAACGTTTTATTGGCATCAAGTCACGGGGCTCAGCCAAGAACCAGAAGACCAAATAAGGGGTTTCCAGGTGGGGGAAGGCGAGCTTGGGAAGGCTGCCAGATTGGTTTGCAACAGGATGCTGGGAGTTGTAGTTTCCAACAGTGGGGACATGGGACGAATAAAAAAGTGATTAACAGTGGATTAAATTAAATGAATGGGAGAACACACACACACACACACACCCTCGTTGGTGCCGCTTTCATAATCCACTTCTTTATGACTCTTTAAAACAACACTAAAAGATTGACCCCCTTCAGTACCATCCCAGGGATATTGTTACATGCCCAGTTACTGTATTACTTTATTACCCCCCTCAGTATTGGTGGAACATTCCAAGACTGTGCACAAGTTCACCAAGGGTGTGTGTTCTAGAGATGGGTGTCTAGTGTGTGTGTGTTCTAGAGATGGGAGTGTGCAGTGTGTGGTGTGTGTGTGTGTTCTAGAGATGGGAGTGTTTAGTGTGTGTGTGTGTGTTCTAGAGATGGGAATGTGTGTTGTGTGTGTGTGTGTGTTGTGGTGGTGTGTGTGGGGTGGGGTGTTTTTCTAGAGATGGGATTGTTACAGTGTGTGTGTGTGTGTGTGTGTGTGTGTGTTCTAGAGATGGGAGTGTGATGTGTGTGTGTGTGTGTGTGTGTGTTCTAGAGATGAGAGTGTGTAGTGTGTGTGTTTCTAGAGATGATAGTGTGCAGTGTGTTGGTGTGTTCTAGAATGGGAGTGTGCAGTGTGTGTGTGTGTGTGTGTGTGTGTGTGTTCTAGAGATGGGAATGTGTAGAGTGGTGTGTGTGTTCTAGAGATGGAGTGTGGCAGTGTGTGTGTGTGTGTGTGTGTTGTGTGTGTTGTCTAGAGATGGGAGTGTGCAGTTTTGTGTTTGTTCTAGAGATGGGAGTGTGTAGTGTGTGTTGTGTGTGTGGGTGTGTGTGTGTGTGTGTTCTAGAGATTGAAGTGTGCAAGTGTGTGTTCTAGAGATGAGTATGCGTGTGTGTTTGTTCTAGAGATCTGTGTGTGTGTGTTTTGTGGTGTGTGTTCTAGAGATGGAGTGTGCAGTGTGTGTGTTCTAGAATGGGAGTGCACAGTGTGTGTTGTGTGGTGTGTGTGTGTGTGTGTGTGTTCTAGATATAGGATGTGTGTGTGGTGTGTGTGTGTGTGTGGTGCGTGTTCTAGAGATGGGAGTGTGTAGTGTGTGTGTGTTCTAGATGGGAGTATGCAGTGTGTTTATGTGTGTCTTCTAGAGATGGGAGTGTGTAGTGTGGGTGTTCTAGAGATGGGAGTGTGCAGTGTGGGTGTTCTATGAGATGGGAGTGTGCAGTGTGTGGGTTGTTCTAACGATCAGAGTGTGAGTTGTGTGTTTGTTCTAGAGATCAGCGTGTAGTGTGTGATTGGTCACCAGTGTCTATAGTTCTAGTGAACAGTGTGTAAACTCAATATTAATTCACCACCCCTCCCTACACTGTGTATGGAGATCAGTGTGATGG
>JAACNH010004857.1:0-22495 GCA_019447015.1 Hymenochirus boettgeri | reverse complement strand
AATAATAGTAGACACGCTGTAACACAGATACACTGCCATACATTGCCAGTAGACAAACTGTAACACTAATACAGTATAATACAGTACAGTAGATACACTGTAACACTGATATAGTATAATCATTCGTAGAATACACTGTAACACCTGAGACACATAATAAATAATAGTAGACACGCTGTAACACAAGATACACTGCCATACATTGCCAGTAGGGACAACTGTAACACTAATACAGTATAATACAGTACAGTAGATACACTGTACACTAATCTACAGTATAATACATCTACGTAGATACACTGTAACACTGATAAAAATAATACTAATACCACAATATATAGCCTACATTGCATCAGAAAAACTGTAACACTGAAACATATTTAAATTTCTCAGATACACTGTACACTGATACACTACAATGCATTGCAGTAAATACATGGTAACACTAACTGATACACTATAGTTCCATACAGTAGATGCACTGTAACACTGATCATTATAACACTTACATAGATACACAGTAACATTACTACAATATCTATATACGTTGATACACAATAATACATTTCAGTAGATACACTTTAACACTATACACTATAAAAATACACGTCAGATCAATAGATCGCATCACTGCCAGTAGATACACTGTAACAAATTGATCACCTATGTAATGTTTTATATAGTTGATCATTACTACCAGATTTGTTAACACTGAAATATTTCCATCCGATACAGATTGATACACTGTGAGAACAGTTACAGTAGATTATATGCAAGATTGTCCCGGCATGTGGTGAGATACATTCTAATAGCAGACTGATACACATGGACACACCCCAGACGCTGTAACATATTAATAAACAATACCACTTAAACGTAGATACACTGTAGCAGGTTACCAGTGACACCCACTAGACATGTTACATATTAATACACAGATACACATTACAGTAGAAGTCCTGTAGCAGGTTGATACCCAGGACACACACACTAATGACATCTTATCACAGATTACAATTACGGTAGATACACTTTAGCAAGGTTACACAGTGACACACACTAGAACAATTACATATTAATACACACGATTACAATGACAGTAAGATACACCTGTAGCAGGTTGATACCCAGCCAGTGACCACACAACTAGGTGACATATTAATAAGTACATATACAATGACAGTAGATACACTGTAGCAAGGTTGATACCCAGGGACACACACTGTAACATTTAATACACAGATAGTACAATGGACAGTAGATAACAATGTAGCAGGTTGATACCCAGTGACACACACCACTATGAACATATTAATCCACAGATACAATGTACAGTGGACACGAGCAAGGTTGATACCCAGTGTCACACACATGTACATATGTAATACCAAGATACATGACGTAGATAACCGTAGCAGGTTGAGACCCATGACACCACACTAGACATATATATACACAGATACAATGGGACATAGTAACACGCTGTTAAGCAGGTTGATACCCATGACAGCACACTATGACATATTAATACACAGAGACAATGACAGTAGATACACTGTAGACAGGGTGATACCCAGTGACAACCACACACACTATGACGTATAAGTACACAGATACAATGACAGTAAGATACACGTAGCGGTTGATTACCCCAGGGACCACACACACACCTATGAACAATACTACACAGCATCCAATGCAGTAGCTACACTGTAGAGCGTTGATACCCAGTGACACACACTGTACATATTAATACACAGAAGTACCATGACAGTAGATACCACTGTAGCCACCGGTTGATACCCAGTGGACACCACACACTAATGAACATTAATACACAGGATACAATGCATTAGATACACTGTAGCAGGTTGATACCCAGTGGACACACACTGTACATATTATACACAGATACAATGACAGTAGATACACTGTTAGAAGGTTATAACAGTGACACACACACACTATGACAATATTAATAACACGATCAATGCAAGTAATACACTGTAGCAGGTTGATACCCAGTGACACACACCCTATGACATATTAATTAACACATACCAATGAAAGTAGATACACTGTGAACAGGTTGATACCCAGTGACACACACACGTAACATATTAATACACAGATAGCATGACATTAAGTCATAACTGTAGAAGGTTCTAACCCAGTGACACACACTTTGTAACATATTTAATACACGATACAATGACTGTAAGATTACACTGTAGCAGTTTTGATCATCATCTACAGTTATACATTGTTACCATATTAGTTTAATGGGAATATTAGAGTACAATGGGGTAGGACCTGAACAGTAACATTTATTGGTGTCATTTCCCCCTGCTTAAGTCTGCCAGAGGGCCCATTATTCAGGAGTGTAAAGACAATGTGATGTATGTACAGTGACCACATTCAAACAACACGGCCCAGAGGTAGAAGAGAGACACAGGACCAACTGTTCACTGTCCTCTACCATTGATTCTCTGTAACCACCTGTAAAGGGAAGAGTAAATCACAAAAAGATTGCAGTCCACATCTCCAGAATTTGCCTCTACCTGTTAGGGTAGGGAGATAGGCTGGAGTTGTGTGATGTTCCATGTGAATGAGTCGTTAATATCATTAGCAGTGGCCTGTTGTGTCTGGTCCATGTGGATGTCATGACCATACCTTGAAACAGTCATTTGTGTATCTACAGGTCAGTGCAATAGAAATACTCACCTATTAATTCAGAAGTTCATCAATCATTATTAATAATTAATTATAATAATGATCAGTATTAATTTTAGGCCCCAGTGGATCCCTCCATCTCAGACATGAGGGAACATGCTTACAAGGTTCCTGACTGACTCCTTGTGCCTCTTAGGATGCCTTGTGGATGATTCAGGAAGTTCAATGGGAATGAACAGAGAATATTTAGATCTATGGTATCTGTTTTAACCCCCACTAACTTAATGTAACACCGTCATATTAAACAGCAATTAATATTTAATCACATGATTCATTTTCTATTTTCTTTCTATCTTTCCACTCTACCTGCCTCTGAGCGGCCCATTCAGTCCCAGGCTTGATTTACTTGGTTTATTGCAGTGCAGGTGCAAAATAAATATCTGTGCTTGGGTTCAGTTGTAAGAATCCTCAGATAGCAGGAACAGTCCATAGAAGAGACTCTGATAAAATCCATTGGTGGCAGAGACCCCCAGGCATGACCCAAAGTGCCCTCTTTCTTATGTCCAAAACCTTCAGTTTTACAGAATAAGTCACTTGGTATTTCGTCAACTCACACCTTAGGCTTCGTGTTCTTGGTAATTGATCATCATTATTACCGTTAAAGTGTCCTGTCATTTCACTTTTTAGTTTAATATTGAAGCCTTTAGTCCTTTAGAGTCCTGCAAACAAAAGATAATCAGCCTTGGATACCATAGAATGTATGTTTAGTTTATTAGAAATATTCAGTATCGTTACACAATTGGTCTGTCTATTCAAATGACACCTTACTTATTGTATCGTTATTTCAGTTGATCAAACTTGAGAGTTTTGTTCTTCTGACATTCGTTAGTATCCGTACTGGCTTCTCCCCTTTCAGATTGACTTGTAAAAGGATCTGTGGCAATTATGTGACCCTGTGGATGGTCCCAACAGTTCCTTGTAGAAGTTCATTCGATGGAGAAAGCCAGTCGGATGACTATCGAAAATGTTCAGACCGAAGAATAAACTCCAAGTTGATCTAATGAATTAACAGATATACCATGACCGTGGATGGAATGAACTATTACAGATATCCATGACCTGGTGAGGATGAAATTACAGATATCCGTGACCTGGGATGAATGAATATTACAGATTACTCATGACCGGATGGATGAATATCTACAGATATACCTGGACCTGGATGGAATGAATATTACAGATATACCATGACCTGATGAATGAATATTACAGATATACATGACTGGAATGAAATTGAACTGTTACAGATATACGCATGACCTGGATGGATGAATATTACGATATACCAGACCTGGATGGATGAATATTACAGATAACCCATGACCTGATGGGGGTGATATACAGATGACCATGACCTGGTGGGAATATTACAGATATACCATGACCTTGGATGAATGAATATTTACAGAATATTCCATGACCTGGATGAATGAATCATTACAGATAGACCAGACCTGGATGGACTAATATTACAAATATACCATGAACCTGGAATGGATGACATATACAGATATACCATGACCTGGATGGGTGAATATTACAGATATACCATGACACTGGCATGGTGAATATTACAGATAGACCATGACCTGGATGGGGTGAATATTACGATATACATGGACCTGGAGTGAATGAATAGTTACAGGAATATACCATGACCTGGACTAAGTGAATATTACAGATTATACCGATGACCTGGATGAATGAATATTACAGATGATAACATGACCTGGATGGATGAATATACAGATATCCCATGACCTGGATGAATGAATATTACAGATAGACATAACATGGATGGATGAATATTACAGATATTATCCATGACCTGATGGAATGAATTTACAGATAGACATGACCTGGATGAATGAATATAATAAGATATACCATGGACCTGGATTGAATCATGACATGGAGGCAGAATATTACAGATGACCATGGCCTGGATGGATGAATATGACGATATCATGAACTGGATGAATGAAAATTACAGATATACCATGACCGGAATGATAATATTACGATTACCATGGACCTGGACTGGATGAAATTACAGATAACCATGACCTGGATGGATGAATATTGACAGATATTACCATGACCTGGATGGTGAGAAACCTTCACAGCCCCTAACTTATTCCTTTCTGTAAAGATTGGCCAGTCATTTCATTGAGGTACATCCTCTGCAGGCACACATGGGAAGACCTGATCATCCCCTCTAACAACCTACAGATCAATAAAATGATCGATAGATTGTTATGGTGACCATACATGATCATATTTTTGGCAATCCAAGGCAAAATTTGTCCATTCGATATAATGAAAATGAAACATTTTCACTTGGATATCGGTCCATACCAGGCAATATTCGCTATGTGATGGCACCATTGCAGGGGTATTTAACATTTACTCAGTTTATTAATATAGAAGAAAAGCATACACAATGTACCTGTAATTTACTTTCCCCTCTTCTACCATAGGAATTTATGATTAATGGCAGTTTTCCTTATCCTTTTTACTCGGCCATTTAAAACCCAATGACATTGTCACTAGTTTTCGTACTCACGTACAATTTTGTCACCGGACCCAACAACTGACGGGGTCGATGCCACAATGGTAATAAAGGCTTTTAGCAGATTCTACAAACCCTCGTGTAACACCAGGCCGGGGTTGATAATTGCAATCGAAATCCCTAATAAATCATACTAATCTTAGGGTCACCTCCTGCCCCTCATATTATAAACGTCGCAATACATAAACCGCATATAAGAAACTAAAAGAGGTTTTGCTTGTACAGTCTCTCCCTTTTCCTATGAATCACTGATTTCTAATTTAACTGCCAACCTAGTGGAAATGCTAATACCCTCTCTGTATGGTTTTGTATGAGTAATTAGACATTAGCAGGGAGAACACTTTCGGCTATTTGTGTGTTAAAGCGACATTAACCATAGTCCACCCTATTCACGCGGCTTTAGGACAAAGCATTTTTTGGCCGCAACCAATGTACCGAGCATAGCATCTTTTAAGGACAGCATACCGCTGGTATTAAGATTGGGGGGCGATGCATATTGGGTCGGCCGCAAAATGCCAACAAGTCAGTTTTAAACCCAACGCAATTCCGATGTATCTCCAGGTTACCGTGGGTTTTACACTGAGTTTGCATTGCCTCGCCATTTCCGAGAAGGCTCGGAATAGCTTGGCGCAGGCTATTTGCAAAAACCGCCCTTAAGTAAAGTTTTTGCGCTATTGCCCATGTAGCGCGACACTTTACGCCACTGAATAGGAGGTGTTAGCCGGCGCACTTACCTGGCAGAGATCCCGCGATGTACAAAATCTCGCACAGGGATTTTTTGCATCGCTGGAACTCGGGCAGGTAAAGCAGCGTTTGAAAAAAATTTGCATCGCACCCCTTGGTATGGGTTAACCCTGTCAATTCGCTTTCACAGAGAGCCCGCTATCAGCTTGGTGCATCACCAAAAGAGGGCAGTAAGAGCGATAGCAGCTTTCGTTACATAGCCCCTGTAGTTTGTGCGGTAGCAACTTTTTCTGTTTTGTTTGTCCCTGCAAGCATAAATAAAAAGCTTTCGACAACACATTTACAACTCCTTTTTTTTGGACAATTTTCTAAAGTCATGAAATTTATGGATCTTACCTCGCACATTGATAAATGTGAAAATATAACACAAACAAAATACACTTTCTGCGAACTATCCGGACGTTGATACGTAACCCTTTTGTATCATCTTTTCTACTGATGTTAAAACAGCGCAGATTGTCTTTAATTTTGAAATTTTGTCTTGTGCTATGAAATAGACTTGCCCTACTAATACAAGATATAATGCTGAATTCCACAGAAGGGCAGAGACATTAAAAGTATCATTCTTCCTGTGACCAAGGAAAGTGCCCAGTACCCTGGCATTAGAATCGTTACAGGTGCATTAAATAAATACCGGTACAACTCCCAGTCCCCTGGCATTATAATAAGTACAGGTGCTATAAAATAATACAGGTACAACTCCAGTACCCGGCAATTATAATATTACAGAGGCGGCATTAATATAAATCCAGGTACAATTCCCCAGTACCCTGGCATTATAATAAGTACAGGTGCATTAGAATAAATACATTACAACTCCAGTAACTGGCATATAATAAGTACAGGCTATAAATAAATACAGGTACAACTCCCATCCCCTGGCATTATCATAAGTACAGGTGCAATTATAATAAATACAGGTACAACTCCCAGTACCCTGTGCATATAATAAGTACAGCTGCATTATAACTAAATACCAGTACAACTCCAGTACCCTGGCATTTAAGATAAGTACAGTGCATTATAATAAATACAGGTACAAAAACTCACCAGTACCCTGGCATTATAATAGTACAGGTGCATTATAATAAATACCAGTACACTCCCAGTACCCTGGCATTATAAATAAGTACAGGTGCATTATAATAAATACAGGTACCATTCGCAGAACTCCACTGGCATTATAATAAGTACCGGTGCATTATAATAAATACCAGTACAACTCCCAGTACCCCTGGCATTATAATAAGTACAGGTGCATTATAATAAATACCGGTACAATTCGCCAGTACCCCCTGGCATTAGATAGTACATGTGGCATTATTAAATACGGACAACTCCCAGTACCCTGGCATTATAATAGTACAGGTGCATTATAATAAATACAGTACAATTCCCAGTACCCTGGCATGTAATAAGTACAGGTGCATTATAATACTACAGTACACTTCCCAGTACCACTGGCTTAATATAATTACAGGTGCATTATAATAAATACAGGTAAAACTCCAGTACCCTGGCATTATAATAAGGTACAGGTGCCATTATATAATACAGGTACAACTCCCAGTACCCCGGCATTATAATAAGTACAGGTGCTTTAATAAATACGGTACAACTACCCAGTACCCTGGCTTTATAATAGTACAGGTGCATTATCATACATACGGTACACTCCCAGTAACCCCCTGCATTATAATAAGTCAGGTGCATTATAATAAATCCCGGTACAACTCAGTACCCTCGCATTTATAATAAGTACAGATGCATTATAATAAATACAGTTCAACTCCCAGTACCCGGCATATAATAAGTACGGTTGCATTTATAATAACTACAGGTACAACTCCCGTACCCTGGCTTATAATAAGTACAGGTGCATTATAATAAATAAAGGGTACAACCCCAGTACCCTGCATTATAATAAAGTTACAGGTGGCATTAATATAATAAGTACACAAATTCCCCCTACCCTGGCATTATAATAAGTACAGGTGTCATTATAATAAATACCGGTACAACTCCCATTCCCTGGACATTAATAATAAGTACAGTGGCATTATAAATAAATACCGTTACAACTCCCAGTCCCCTGGCATTATAATAAGTACAGGTGCATTATATAAGTACAGGTGAAACAACTCCCCGTACCCCTGTCCTTATAATAAGTACAGGCGCATTATAATAAATACAGGTACAACTCCTAGTACCCTGGCATTATATAAGTAACAAGGCGCATTAGAATATCAGGTATAACTCCAGTAACCCCTGGGCATTATAATAGTACAGGGCGCATTATAGATAAATACAGGTACAATTCCCAGTACCCCTGGATTATAATAAGTACAGGTGCATTATAATAAATAACAGTACAACTCCAGTAACCCTGGCCTTATACTAAGTACCGGTCATTATAATAAATACAGGTACAATTCCCATTACCCTGGCATTATAAAAGTACAGGTGCATTATATAAATACAGGTAACACTCCCAGTCCCCTGGCATTATAATAGTAACAGGTGCAAGTATAATAAATACAGGTACAATCCAGTACCTTGGCATTAATAATAGTAAAGGTGCATTATAATACATACAGGTTACAACAACTCCCATACCCTGGCATTATAATAAGACAGTGCATTATCATAAATACAGGTACAAAAAACTCCCAGTACCCTGGCATTATAAATAGTACGGTGCATTAATAATACTACAGGTACACTCCCATTACCCTGCATTGATAAGTACAGGCGTCGTATAATAAATACGGTACAACTCAACTCCCAGTACCCCCTGGCATTATAATCAGTAAGGCGCATTATAATAAATACAGGTACACAAACTCCCAGTACCCCTTGCATTATAATAAGTACAGGTGCATTATATAATTACAGGTAACAACTCCCAGTGAACACCCCTGGCATTATATAGTAAGGTTGCATTATAATAAATACAGGACAACTCCCAGTACCCCCTGGCATTATAATAAGTACAGATGCAGTTAAAAATACAGTGTACAACTCCCAGTACCCTGGCATTTATAATAAGTACAGGTGCATTATAATAAGTACCGTACAACTCCCAGTACCCTGGATTATAATAAGTACAGGTGCATTATAATACTACGTACAAACTCCCAGTACCCTGGCATTATAATAAGTGGGGGAGGCGCATTATAATAAATACATACATTTACAGCACTCGCAACTCCCCATACCCATGCATTATAATAAAGTACCAGTTGCATTATAATAATACAGGTACAACTCCCAGTACCTGGCATTATAATAAGTACAGGTGCATTTAATAATACGGTCCAACTCTCCAGCATACCCTGGCATTAATAAAAAATAAGTACCAGGTGCATTATAATAATACAAGGTAACACTCACAACTCCAGTAACCCCTGGCATTATATAAGTACGGTCATTATAATAAAATAAAGGTACAACTCCCAGTAACCCCGGGTATTATAATAGTACAGGTGCATTATAATAAATCAGGTACAAACTCCCAGTAAACCCGGCATTATAATACTTAGAGTTCCTGAGATGAACTATTTTAATACCAGAAAGTTTACAGGGTAGATACATTCTCATCTCTTTACAAACCCACGTAATATTTGTTTTTGTCCTCTTTGTAAAGCTATAACAAGCGCCCCCTGTGGGTTTTCAGTTATATTTTTTATTCAACATAATTATTTCCTGTACTGCCTTTTTTCCAATAATTTTTGCTTTTTTTCGCGCATACACATCTACATCTACACTAAATTTGGTTTCGTCTGGTGATAAAGAGGAAATTTGGATCCAATCAAAATTGTCGTGGTTTTCCTTGCAGTGACTCTCAGGTTACAGACAGACCATATCCGTCCACCAGTTATTATACAAATAATGAGCCGAGCTCAAACGTGCTTAGTGAGGGAATCGACAGGAGACAGTGATTTCCAGAGTGGAAATTTAGAGAGAGACCTCCATCAATCAGTAATCACCCACCACAGGACAATGAGACCCACCACGATACAATGAACCACGCTAATGAGACATTGTGGCGTAATGTCCCCTTATATTAATACTGTGAAGGACGCATTATTTCTTATAATACATAAGTTTTGATTCCTCTCACCCCATTCACATTTCAATTCTAGCCTTGCCCCTATTCCCACCTTATTTGAAAACCCCCCCCCAGCTACCTCTGTAACTTAACCCCATAGAAATTAACATCCCAGCCCAGCATCTATGTGGGGTTAAAAAATCTTTTGGTTATGCAGTGACAGGAAGCAGTGCAGCAGTTTTCCGTAAGTGGAATTAACCATTCAAACGCTGAGTCATTGTCCAGCATGAACCTGGAATGGGCGGAGTTAGTGGGATATAAAAATATCAGAACTGATGTCACTTAGTGACATAGCTGGGGTGATTTTTTATAAAAAGAAGGAGATTACCACTGCACTCCCCTTAACAAAATATCACACTATGTATATATCGATATAGTACAGGTCAGGATACAGTATATTATATAGATATATTACAGACAAGGATACAGTGATTATGTATATTAATAGAGCAGGATACAGTTGTATTATATAGATTATTACAGAGCCGGATACAGTGTATTATTATATTACAGACAAGATACAGTGTATATATATTAGATATATTGACAGAGCAGATACAGTATATTATATAGATATTGACAGGCAGGATACAGTGTATTATATATTTATTATAGAGGCAGGATACAGTGTATTATATAGATAGATCACGAGCAGGATACAGTATATATTTTATAGAATATTACCGAGTCAGGATACAGTGTATTTATATATAGTTTTTTTTTTAACAGGGAAGCAGGATACAGTGTATTTATATAGATATCTTACAGAGCAGGATACCGTGGTATTATATCTATTACAGAGCAGATACAGTAATATTAATATTTATTATAGAGGCAGGATCCAGTGTATTATATAGATTAATTTACAGAGCAAGGATAAGTGTTTATATATATTACAGAGCAGGATACAGTATATTATATATTTATTATAGGCCGATACAGTTCTTAATAGATATATTACGAGCCGGGATACCGTAATTATATATATTACAGAGCGGTACGTATATTATATTTAATTATAGAAGCAGGATACAGTATATTATATAAATATATTACAGAGCCGGATACAGTGTATTATGTATATTCCAGAGCCGGCTACAGTATATATGATATATTATATGGAGCAAGGATACAGTGTATTAATCATAGATATATTACAGAGCAGGATACAGTATATTATAAATATTACCGAGCAGGGATACAGTATTTATAATTTTATTATAGAGCAGGATACAGTATATTAAATCTAGATATAATTACAGGGCAGGATACGTGTATCTATGTATATTACAACAGTTTCAGGCAGGATACAGTGTATTATAAGATATATTACAGAGCAGATACAGTGTCTTATGTATATTACATAGCAGGATAACCGTGGTATTATATTAGATATATTAAGAGCAGGATACAGTGTATTATGTTATTACAGGAGCAGGATCAGGTTTATATAGATATATTACAGAGTCAGGAATAACAGTGTATTTGTATATCCAAGCAGGATACAGTGTATTATATAGATAATATTACAAGAGGGTGCGGATACCGTACTACCGTAGATATATTACAAAGCGGATCAAGTATTTATGATATATTACGAGCAGGATACCGTGTTTATATAATATACTTACAGAGCAGATACCGTATATACAAGTAGATATATTACAGAGCAGGATACAGCATTTGTATTAAATAGATATTTACAGAGCGGCTACAGTATAGACAGTAGTAAGATTACAGAGCTACAGAGCAGGATACTTGTATTATATAGATATATTACGAGCAGGATACAGTGTATTATATAGATATATTACAGAGCAGGATACAGTGTATTAGCTAGATATATTCAGAGCAGGATACAGTATATACAGAGATATATTCAGAGCACGGATCAGTGTATTAATATAGATATATTACCGAGCAGGATACCGTGTATTATATCTATTCCCGAGCAGGATACCGTGTATTGATATAATTACATAGGGCAGGATACAGTGTAATACATCGATATATTACAGAGCGGAGACAGTAATATACAGTAGGATTATTACAGAGCATGAGACAGTTGTATTATATATATATATTACAGAGCAGGATACAGTGTATTATATAGATATATTACAGAGCAGGATCAGTATATACAGTAGATATAATTACAGAGCAGGATCCAGTATATTATAGAGATATATTACAGAGCAGATCAGTGTATTATACGAATATATTACAAGAGCAAGGATACAGTGTACCTATATAGATATATTACAAGCAGGATACAGTGGTATTTTATATAGATATATTACAAAGCAGGATACAGTGTAATTAATATAGATATATTACAGAGGGAGCAAGGCTACCGTATATACAGTAGATATATTACAGAGGCAGGATACAGTGTAATTATATAGACATATTACAAGAGCAGGATACAGTGTATTATATCGATATATGACCGACCGGATACAAGTTGTATTATATAGATATTTACAGAGCAGGATACAGTATATACAGTAGATATATTACAGAGCAGGATACAGTGTATACAGTAGAATATATTACAGAGCAAAGGATTACGTGTATTATATATATTACAGAGCAGGATACAGTATATCAGTCAGACTATATTACGAAGCAGGATACATTATAATTATATAGATATATTACAGAGCAGGATACAGTGTATTATATATCTTACCAACCGAGCAGGATTACAGGGGTGTATAAGTAGATTCTTTTTTTTTACAACAAAGCAGGCTACGTGTTATTTATATAGATTAGTTCTATGGCTTCCTGATGCGACATCTTGTTTGGTTGGTGTTACTGACCTTTAAAACATCATCCCTTTCATCATTTCACTGATCAAGAGCTAATTGAGGCCAGGCCCCTAGAAACCCTAGAAGTAAGGGGGTTTATCTCCAAGTGTGAGGTCCATCTCTCCCGTTAGGTGTTTAAAGGAACATGTAACCCTGCTGCTGTTTAATTACATAAACCATTATCCCTCATCAAAAGGCCAATTGCAGAGTAAGAGGCGAGGGACCCCTTGAATCTGCACCTCAGGCAGAGGTAGAGCTGGCCCTCTGTTCCCCATCAAAGGGAATTCCATTTCTTCCAAATCTCTGCCCTGCTTATTTTTTGTTGAGTTTTAAAACTTTATTATCTTGGAATGTTTCCTCGGTGACTTTAATCTACTGATCATGAGCCCACAGTGTAAACTGGACAAGGGAGGGGAATGTTCATACACTGGGCCCCCATCAAATGTTATTTTCCCCATAAACACAGGTAGGGTGGGGAATGTTTAACCAAACTTAAAGGGGAAGCAAAACCAAAATATGTTGCTTTGTCAGCAGATAAAAATCTGCGTTGTATGTTGGGTTTTAATAAAGAAGATTTCCGAATCCTAAGAGGGCAGTTCTTATCTCTACCTAACCTTCCCCCACTCCCTACCGTCTTCTTAATACACAACATCACACACAGCAAGTACCCAGGGCGGAGACCTCCAAACCCCCTGGGTATGATGACGAAACTTTCCCTTCCCCGGTAATTGTCCCAGTCCCACATCTGGCAATTTGGGCGAATGGGACGATTGTGTCTTCCCATTCTGAAGGAGGGGCTGTTGAGACCTGACGGGTGGAAGAAAGGTCCTGTATCACTGTACCTAAGGGGGATGTCCTAGCGGTCACTAGTGGGTACTTTTAGGGGTGGGGGAGGTATTCGGTTGATAGAGTTTGTTAGTTTTTTATTTATTTTCCTTCCCCCACAAACATAAAGACATATTATGAGGTTGTATGTGGTGAGATAAGTGATTAGATGGTAAGCCTGGGGAACAGGAACCTGATTATGAATGCTGGAATAATTGTAAAGCGCATAATACAATGTTGTAACCTATATAATGGAGTTCGTCCTTTAGGTGCCCCTCACCATAGAGTCGCTATTGGTCCGTATCTGCATGGAGTTTCATCCTTTTAGGTGCCCCTACACCATAGAGTCGTCCGCTAATTGTTATAATCTGCATGAGTTCAGCAGTCCTTTAGTTGCCCCTACACCATAGAGTCGGTATTGTCGTATCTGGCATGGAGTTCATCCTTTAGGTTCCCTACACCATAAGTCGCTAATCTGGTATTCTGCATGGGGTTTTCAGTCCTTTAGGTGCCCCTACTTAGGTTGCCCCTACACCCATCGTCGCTATCTGGTAGTAATCCTGCATGGGGTTCTGTCCGTAGGTTCTCCCCCTACACAATAACGATGCCTATTGTAGTATCTTCCAGCCATGGGGTTTTCAAGTCCCTTTAGGTAGTTGCCCCTACCTATAAAATACTATTGATTGCTATTGTAGTATCTGCAAATGGGGTTCTGTCCCTTTAGTCCCCCTCCACCATGAGTCCGCTATTGTGTAGTATCTGCATGGGGTTTTCTGTCTTAAGGTGCCCCTACACATACGATTGCAATTGGGTAGTATCTGCATGATTCAGTCCTTTTAGTTCCCCTAACCATAACGATGCCAATTGGGTAGTAGCTGCATGGAGTTCAGTTTCCTTTAGGTGCCCCCTACCACTATAACGATTTGCTATTGGTAGATCTGCAAGGGTTCTTCCTTTAGGTCCCCCCTCAAACCATAAACGATTGCAATTTGGTGTATCTGCATGGAGTTTCATTCCCTTTAGGTGGCCCCTACACCATACGAATTGCTATGGTAGTAGCTGCATGGGGTTCTGTCTTTAGTTGCCCCTACCCCATACGATTGCTATTGGTAGTATCCCTGCCATGGGGTTCTGTCCTTAGGTTCCCCTACCACCATACAGTCGCTATGGTAGTATCTGCATGGATTCAGGAGGGTCCCTTATGTGCCCCTACAACCATACGATTGCAATTGGTATGTATCTGCTGTGGAGTGTGTCAGTCCTTTAGGGTCCCTACACCATATGTTGCTATTGTAGTATCTCATGGGGTTCTGTCCTTTGGTGCCCCTACAACCATACGATTGCTATTGGTAGTATCTGCATGGGGTTTCTGTCCTTTAGGTTTCCCTACTACACTCATAACCGTCGTCTATTGGTAGCTATCTGCATGGAGTTTTTCAGTCCTTTAGGGCCCCTACACGCTATAATACGATTGCAATTGGTTAGTATCTGCATGGAGTTCAGTCCTTTAGGTTCCCCTACACTTCAAAACAACCAACGATTTGCTATTGGTAGTATCTGCATGGGGTTTCTGTCCTTTAGGTGCCGCCTACAAACCATACGATTGTCTATTGTAGTATCTTGCATGGAGTTTCATGCAGTCCTTTAGGAGTGTTGCCCCTTATACCATAAACGATTGCTATTGGTAGTAATCTGCATGGAGTTCACGTCCTTTAGGTGCCGGCCCCTACACCCTAAACGATTGCTATGGGTAGTATCTGCATGGGGTGTCGCTCCTTTAGGTGCCGTCCTACAAACCGATACGATTGCTATTGGTAGTATCTATCCCTGCATGGAGTTCAGTCCTTCTAGGTCCACCTACAAACCATATGATTGCTATTGGTAGTTATCTGCATGGGTTTTCTGTCCTTTAGGTGCCCCTACCGCATTACTGATTGCTATTGGTAGTATCCTGTGCATGGGATTCTCTGTCCTTTAGTGTCCCGCTACAACTATACAGTCATCTATTGGTAGTATCTGGATGGGGTTCCGTATTTCATCACTGATCCGGTGACTGCCTAAGGCAGCACATGTTGGTTCTGGATCGAGACATTATATAGTGAGAGGCCTATAGCCATGTAATTACTTTCCTACTGCTATCATATGATGGCCCCCCATTTACTGTGAAGGGAGAGTAACAAACTGACAATAACTAAATGCAATGTAGACCTCCCTGGCCCTTCCTAACTCTCGTCTCTCCCTTAAGGTCAGGAGCGACTGGATCATACGCGTAATGTTATTAATATGGTTTGTCTATCACATAAAAACAGAGGGGGAAGCAGAGTGTGGATTTGGCTGAGTGGGGATTATAATAGTCCGGTGAATGATGAGTGATCTATTAACATAAGCCAGTGGAACAACATAACGCGGGAATGAGTTAGCACATCCCAGTGCCTTTATCTTACTCATATCTCTTGGTTATTGTTTCTTACTGATTAGTCTTATGACCTCATTTGGAAGGAATTGAAAAGATTTTTAATACCAAACAGGCACAAGCCTCAGGGACCACCGATTCTCACTTGAGAGGAACTGGGAGTGCTCTCCTCCTCTCCCCCACCCTGGGATCAAAATAACTCGCATAATGCCTATATGGTCCCTGCCCTGATATATGTCGCCAGTGTGTGGATTAACGGGGACGCAATAGAAACCTTCAAAGTAACATTCCAGCCATATAGGTCACAGAAAGTGATTCCAATGGGATTAGTCCCAGTATCTATCTGGCCGATCATGGTCGGGTCATTGGTATTGTAAAATCTAAAATATTACTAGATCCCAGGAAGTTCTCTTATGTAATGATATGTGGTATATGATATCGTGGTATTTTATAAGCGGTGATATGATATGTGTGTATTTGATATATGTGGTATAATAATAGCGGTAAATGATGACGTGTATATATGATACGGCGTATTTTGATAAGCGGTATTTCATACATGGCATATGATATAGTGGTATATATGATCATGGTATAAATGATTAAGTGGTATTGATATGGCGTATGTGATAGAGTGGTATATATGTATATGCGGATGTGATATGTGGTATACTGAGAAGTGGTATATCATAAGCGGTAAATATGTATGATTTCAGTAATGTGATAAGTGTTGTAACATAAACGGTAGAAGATATGCACAGTATGTGATATAGTGGTATAATGAAAAGCAATATATGAAGCAATATATGATGAATCGGTATATGATAAGGCCTTATATGATAATGGTATATGATAAGGCGATATATGATATGTGGGTATTATGATAATCGGTATATGAAAGCAGTAATGTAATATTGGTATGTGATAAGTGGTATATGATAAGGCTGTATATGATAATTGGTAATATGATAAGGCGAGTATGTTAATATGTGGTATTGATAAGTGGTATATGATTTACAGTATGTAATATTGGTATGTTAAAGTGTATAAGATAAATGCAATATATGATAAGCAGTATATGATAAGCAGTATATGATAGGCTGTATATGATATGTGGTATATGATATACGGTATAAATGATAAGCAGTTATGAATATGTGGTATGTTATAAGTGGTATATGATAAGTCGGTATAATGATAGATTGGTATATGATAAGCAGTATGTACTATGTGGATTGATAAGGTGGTATATCTATAAGCGGTATATATGATAATTGGGGTAAATATGATCGGCTGTATATGATAATGTGGATATGATAATTCGGTATAATGAATTAGGCAGTATGTAATATGTGGTATGTTCCAGTGTATATTGATATGCAATATATGATACGGGGAGCAGTATATGATTAAGCATTATATGATAGGAGGGAGGCTGTCTATGATATGGGTAATGTTATCGGTATAAGGATTAGCATTATGTAAATGTTGTATGTGATAAGTGGTTATAAAATGGTATAATGATAAGTTCGGTAATATGATATTTGGTATATTATAATCGTTATATGATTAGCATCCCTAGTCCCTCTGTGGTCCTGTGCTCCAGTGGTCTCTGCTCACGCTGTTCTCTGCTCCTTGGTACTCTGCCGGCTGTGCTTGCTCAGCGTGGTCTACCCTGCTCACATCGTCTTGCTTACAGCGTCTGGTCCTAAAACCTGTGCTCTTTGCTAGTGGTCTTGCTCTTGCAATCACATGATCCAGCAGATCCATGTATAAGCCAGTAATGATCGGCGGTACTCTCATCTGTGGTCTACTGCTCCTCGGTAGCTGATTAGCTTAAATGTAACTCTGTGGTACTGTCAATGAAGTGGTATATGATAATTGTATATGATACAGGCGGTATCTGCTAAGTTGGTTCTCTGACTCACTACGGTCTATGCATTACGCAGTATGTACTATAGTGGTATGTGATCCGTGGTACTATGATAGATTGGTAAGTATGATAAGCGGTATTTGATATGTGGTTCTGATAATCGGTATATGATTAGTCAGTATGTAGATATGGTAGTGATAAGTGGTATATGATAATTGGTATATGAATAAGCGGTAATAATGATATGTGTATTAGTGATTAATCGGTATGTAATTAAGCAGATTTATATATGTGGTATGTGATATGGATATGATATGGCAACTATATGTATGATAGCGGTATATGATTGTGTATATGTGGCTATGAAATTAGTCACGGCTGGTAAATGACTCATTAATGTATGTGGCTGGGACAAGACCTGTGGTTTTTTTTCAGTTAATTGTACAATGTGATCACGCCCAATGCTCTTGTTTAAAAAAAAGTGTCAACTTGTTAATGAAGGTAAAGGTAGAATACACAATACAACTCCTGCAACTACTTGTCATAGGTGCCATCATCATTGTCCTTCATGCTACTATGTCCACATAGTATACACTAACGAGTGAGCATTGTTTTGGTTTAGAGAGTTAGCCGGGCCCGTAAAGGAAGAGATCTGGATCGGCTGCCCATGTCCTGGTCCGACCCGAGGGGCCCAGTAGTCAGTTCTCATCTCATCAGCGCTGCATTGGTTGGTTGAATAATGGGTTGACTCAATAGAAATGAAGAATTCTCTGTGTTTTCTTTCTGCCTCCACCTGCGAATTTAGTGTCAGCCCAGCCCTTTGCTTTCTGCATTCCCCAAAATGGCATCTGCATGGATAATCCACATCTTTGTCCCTCTTCGTAAACTACACTCCCATCATGCCCTGTTCGTGCAGGTTGGACATTGCTATTTGTAGTTTTTTTTCTTTTTTAAAATACGCTTCTAATTGATTGGTGCCTTTAAGTAATGAGAGGGCGGGCCATCCTGAACACAATGTCGCAGAGCAAACGGTTCGCGCTGATCCGCAGAGAGGGCTCTGGAATGTCCCGTCACCTCCGCCATTAACTTCCCAAAGTGTCCTAAATAATTATCCATTAAAGTCCCAAGTGTCCCGACTGAGGACAGTTTACCCAGGCTAAACTGACTCGGTGCGCCCTGACACTAATCTGGGTTAATCAGAGTCCATTTCCTGTCAATCGTAATGCAGAAAACCTGCGTTAAATATTACAGGAAACGCCAGTATGTGAAGGTTGATGGTGGGGAGGGGAGGAGGCTTTACAAACCCAAGCAACCACGCTTCACCAAGGGATTATGGGAAATGTCTGCACCCCCCCACAATATCGTCTCATGGAAAATTTCTCAGTATGGATAAATATGACAGTAAATTGTATCAACACAGAACTATTTGTGAAAAGCGTACACTTTTTTAAAGCACGTGTTACGTCATCCGCTGGGTTGTGATCCCGCAAAAAAATTCTGCCATGCATTGCGAACGCAGATCAGCATCATACATAGTGTCTCTACAACATTGACAATGCACTGAGCTGAGCCCTGCTTTTCTTACGGTCACTCAACGGATAGCAGAACGTCAATCGTAAGCTTGTGAGAAACGCGCTAGTGTGGGCGGCTAGTCCTTACTGTACATTGTATCTATAGAAAAAATGGGGGACTAGTCCTTACTGTTACAAATTGTATCTTGTAGAAATGGGGATGGGGTGGCAAATTGGGCAATGGGGGGGGGGGGGGGGGGACTGGGGGGCCTAGTCCTTAACCTGTACTTGCTCTATATAAATGGGATATGGGTGAGTGCTTGGGCCTAGTCCTTACTGTACATTGTATCTCTATAGGAAATGGTGACTAGTTCCTTACTGTAACATTGTATCTATAGAAATGGGGCCTATCTTCCTGTAGCATTGTATCTTATAAGAAATGGGGGGGGGACTAGTCCTTACTGTAAGACTTTGTATCTATAGAAATGGGGCTCTACTAGTCCTTACTGTACATGTATCTAAATATGGGAGGGTGCCTAGTTCCTTACTGTCCATTGTATCTATAGTAAATAGGGGGCGGCCTAGTCCTTACTGTACATTGTATCTATAGAAAATGGGGGCCTAGTCCCTTACTGTATACAATTGTATCTATAGAATGGGGCCGTATCCATTACTGTACATTGTATCTATAAATGCGAATGGGGGGCCTAGCTTACTGTACATTGTATCTAATAGAAATGGGGCCTAGTCCCTTACTAGTACATTGTAATCTATAGAAATGGGGTGGGGCTAGTCCTTACTAACTGTACATTGTATCTATACCGACATGGGGGGATGGGGGGGGAATTGGTATGGAAATGGGGCTAGTCCTTACGTAGCATTGTATCTCTCGAAATGGGGAACTTAAGATCCTCTACTGTACATAATATTGATCGATAGAATGATGGGCCTCGTCCTACTGTACATTGTATCTATAATAATGGTTATGGGGATGGGGTATGGGGGGGGGGGGGGATGGGATTGGGGGGCTCGTAGTCCTTACTGTACACATTTTACTATCTAAGAAATGGCCTAGTCCTTACTGTACCTTGTATCTGATAGAAATGGGATGATGGTGGCCTAGTCGCTTGACTGTACATGTGTTTCTATAGAAAGGGGACTAGCCCCTTACTGTACGATTGTACATCTATAGAAATGGGGTGGGGGGGGCCTAGCCCTTCTTTTACTGTAAATTGTATCTATAGAAAAATTGGGGGCTATCACTTACTGTAATTGTATCTGATCTGATAGAAATGGGGGGATGGGGCCCTCGAGCCCTTACTCTAAACACCAAAATTGATGCTATAGAAATGGGGGATATGGGGGGGGTGATGGGGAGGGGGGGGGAAGAAAATGGGGATGGGGCCTCAGTCCTTACCTACATGTACATATTGTTATCTATAGAAATGGGGACTCAGTCGCCTTAGCTGTCATCATTGTATCTATAGAACGGGTGGCATAGTCCTTACTGTTATCAATATCAAATTGTATCAAGAATAAACATGATAGAAATGGGACTAGTCCCCATTACTGTACATTTTATCTATAAGAAATGGGGGGCCTAGTCCTACTGTACATTGTAGTCTATCGAAATGGGCCTTATGTCCTTACTGTACATTGTATCTATAGAAATGGGGGCCTAGCCACTTACTGTACATTGTATCTATAAAATGGGGCCTATCGCTTACTGTACATTGTATCTATAGAAATGGTGCCTAGTCCTTACTGTAACATTGTATCTCTATAATGGGGGCCTAGTCCTTACTGTACATTGTATCTCTATAGAAATGGGGACTAGTCCTTGATACTGTACATTGTATCTCATTAAGAACTGGGGACTTCCATTCCTTTTACTTGTAGCCATTGGATCTATAGAATGGGGGACTAAGTCCTTGCCCTGTAGCATTGTCATCTATAGAAGGGGGGACTAGTCTCTTACTGTAGACATTGTATAATAATATGGCGCTAGTCCTTGACTGTAGGCATTGTACTATAGAATGAGAAATGGGGCCTAGTCCTTACTGTACATTGTAAAATCTATGACAATGGGGCGGGCCTAGCCTTACTGTACATTGTATCTATAGAAATGGGGCCTAGTCCTACTGTACATTGTATCTATAGAAAGGGGGCTAGTCCTTACTGTACCTGTGTAATCTATAGAAATGGGGGCCTAGTCCCTTACTGTAAACACATTGTATCTGATAGAAATGGGGTGGGGATGGGGCTAGTTCCTACTGTATCATTGTAAATCTATAGAAATGGATGGGTGGGGCCTAGTCCCTTACTGTATGCCTTTGTATCTATAGAATGGGGCACTAGTTCCTTCTGGATCATTGTATCTATATAAATATGGATGGTATAAATGGGATGGGCCTATTCCCTTACTTACTAAGTATCATTGTAATCTATTGAAGATGGGCTAGTTCCTTACTGTAGCATTGTATCCTATAGAAATGGGGGCCTATGTCCTTTCCTTGTGCATTGTGTATCTATAGAAACGTGGGGCCTTAGTCCTTACTGTACAATCATTGTATCCTTATAGAAAATGGGACTAGTCCTTACCCTGTACATTGTATCTATAGAATGGGGCCTATAGTGCCTTCACTCTTACTGTACATTGTATCTATGAAATGGGACTAAAGTCCTTATCTGTACATTGTATCTATGACATTGGGGCCTCTTGAGTAGTGCCCTAATGGGGGGCCGCTAGTTCCTTACTTTACTGTGACATTGATATCTATATGAAATGGGGTACTAGCCCCTACATGTACATTGTATCTATAGAAAATATGGGAGAATGGGATGCGGGATGGGCGGGGGTGGGATGGGGCCTATCCTGTACTGTAGCATTGTATCTAAATAGA